>OZJO01027367.1:0-17219 GCA_900406225.1 Acrobeloides nanus | reverse complement strand
AAAATTATCCAATTTGAACATTGTTTTGGGTTATTGAAACGAAAACATGAATCAGAATTTTCGTGTCAATAACCCAAAACAATGTTCAAATTGGATAATCTTGGTGTCATTTTGTTCGTCTTATTTAGCTATAAAAAATTGCTATAATGTTCATTTTTATGAAAATTTAAAAAATTGATGCAAAAATCGATTTTTCCGCAAAAAAGTTTGTGTATTACAACGAAGAACTTGTCAAAATTTCAAACGCAATTACCTCGAAAACTACAACGATTCAGAACATGCCGTAAAAACAAAAAATGCTCCATTTTTCATGATCTTTCCGAATATATCATTTTTTTTCATATGATTATAAATTATTGGACTGGTCCTTTAATTATAAAAGCATATGGTTATTTGTCATTCATAGATAGGATGTATAAAGTGCACATTGAAAAATTGTTTTTCGAACTAGTTTCAAGCACTTTGTTGTCCCCCTCAAAAGACCGGTCTTCGATCATCCTCAATTACTATAGCTTATCCATGAACAATGACCGTAACGTCACCACCCGCTGACCATGCTAAATAAACAAGAAACCGGATGAGCGATGAAAAGCTAAACCCTTGGAAATGATCACTTTAAGTTCAAATTTTCATTCATAAAAACACTCCCGGTTAGTAAATATGACTCTCATTGAAGCACTCAAATTAATCCTCTTAGCAAAGACAAACTTGAACTTGCAAATTTTTCCATGGGATTCTATAAAACGCTCTTTTGGACTGAGATATGCAAAACAATGTTTGGAAAACAAAATTTTATACAAAATTTGAAAAAAATAGATGAACAAGAGAAGAAACACAAACAATATACAAGAAGCCAAGAGTTATGGGGGAAATTTCAAAAAGTCACGGTTAAGGGGCCAAAAGTCAATGGACAAATGCCAAAAGTTCATATACAGGTTCATATACCTCTATAACGTTTTTCATGGCTTTCAAAACGGCCTTTAGACTTAGTCTTAGGCTTAGACCTAGGCTAAATTACGTACTTCAAAACAGCCCTCTACGTACTTTCAAAACGGCCCTTAGGCTTAGTCTTAGGCCTAGGCTTAGTTTTAGGCTTAATTACGTACTTCAAAACGCCCTTCTACGTACTTTCAAAACGGCCCTTAGGCTTAGGCTTAGACTTAAGTCTAGGCTTAGTTACGTACTTCAAAACGGCCTTCTATAATTATTTTGTTTTCATATCTTTTTAACGAATTTTTTTTCTAAAAATGAGCCCTCTAGGGGAATTTTATGCGGGGAATCAATTATAACGTTTTTCATGGCTAGCTTTCGAAAAATGTCGGCTACTTGGCGAAGTGGATAAAGAAGCCACTCGTCCGATCTGGCAAGTTAAGCAACGTTGGACCCGGTTCGATCCCACTAGGGCAAAATTTTGATCTACAAAAAACTTTTCTTACAATGAATGGAGCAAAAAATTTTTTATCTCCATTGTTTGTAAGAAAAGTTTGAAGCTATCAGAGGGTCGCCCCAGGGTCAAAAAGCGAAAAACAAATTTTTCGATTTTTGACCCTAGGATGACCCCTTCCCCTGATCCACAATATCCCCAAAAGTTTTTTGTCAGATCAAAATTTTTGCCCTAGTGGTATCGAACCTGCGGAGCCCAACGTTGCTTAACTTGCCAGATCGGACGGGCGGCGACTTAATCCACTTCACCAAGTAGCCAACATTTTTCGTAAAGCTAAACGTTATAATTTAAGATATAGTTATGGCGTTATAGGAGTCTGTATAATTGTTTTATGGAGTTATCCCACAACTTTTGAAATCTTGTCCCATGACTTTTAGAATTTGTCCCCTGAAAGCAAATCTCGTTGAAGATTAAAAATACAAAAAAAATTAATTCCAAGGATACAAGGTGTGCCAAAAAAACCGCATTTTTCAATTTTTGCACGATTTTTTCAAAGTTTTTCAAGATGTTTAATTTTCACTAAAATAACCCTATATGAGATTTTGCTTGATAGAACGAATCTTGGAAACGCTTTCCTGACCCTGATTCAGGGAAGTGGGTGGGTTATTGAAACGAAAACGAACTAAAATTCGAATTTTCGCAGGAAAACTGGCTATGTAGGGGTTTCTAGGCTGCGAATCGATTGTGCGCATTTTCAAAGCATGAAAAATTTTTCTGACCCTGGTTCAAGGAAGCGGATGACCCTTATTCAGGGAAGTGGATGGGTTATTGAAGTGAAAACAAACTAAAATTCGAACGAAAAAAGGAATCGATTGCACGCATTTTCGTTCGCAAATTGAAAAAATTGGAAAAAATTGAAGAAAATCGAAAAAAATTAAATGGAAAACCCTCCAGATAATCGGTTTTCCGGCGAAAAAATTCGAATTTTAGTTCATTTTCGCTTCAATAACCCATCCACTTCCCTGAATCAGGAAGCGTTTTCAAGTTTCGACAATGCGCATAATCTATTTCTCGCATAGAAAAAATCATATAGGGTTATTTTGGTGAAAATTAAAAAAATTGAAATTTTTTTGAAAAAATCGATCAAAAATCCTAGGCCACTACCCTGTAGTCAAAAAGGGGGGGGGGTAACAATCATGGCAGGATCTCGGAAAAAATTTTTTTTTGAAAATTTTTGTAAAAAATACGTTTCTAGGGATAATTTTATGCGAGAAATCGATTCCGCGCATTCCCGAAGCATGAAAACGCTTCCTTGACCCTGATTCAGGGAATAGGGATGGGTGTATCGAAGCGAAAATCAAAAATTTTAGGATTTTTATAAGAAAACCGTCGATTCTTAGGTTTTTCTAGACGGGGAATCGATTGCGCGCATTCTCGAACCGTGAAAATGCTTCCTTGATCCTGATTCAGGGAAAGGATGCGTATTTACGTAAATAAATTGATTTTCGCTTCAATATACCGATTTCTTCCCTGAATCAGGGTCAAGGAAGCGTTTTCATGCTTCAGGAATGCGCGGAATCGATTTCCCGCCTAAAAAAACCTAAGGATCGACGGTTTTCTCATAAAAATCCGAAAATGTTTGATTTTCGCTTCCATACACCCATCCCCATTCCCAGGGTCAAGGAAGCGTTTTCATGCTTCGGGAATGCGCGGAATCAATTTCTCGCATAAAATTACCCCTAGAATTGTATTTTTTACAAAAATTTTCAAAAAATTTTTTTTCGAGATCCTGCCATAATTGTTACCCCCTTTAAAAAAGACGTAAAATTTTTATATTTTTGATATTTTGAGATTTTTTATTTCCTCTGTCATTTCAATGACTTTCTTTGTAGCACCACCACGGGCTTTCGTTTCACCCTTATTTTCTTCTTCCAATTTTGATGGGCTCAAAATTTTTCGCACAAAATCATCGTGTTCCGTCTTAAAAAATATATTAACACTGGGATACTCCTTCAAATTTCCGGTATATTCTGTTCTTTTAAGCTATTCTGAGCAATATTCAAAAAAAAATTTTTTGAAAAAAAGTTGTCTAACCATGTTATAAGCAAAATTAAAAACCGATTATTATCGTGAACTTGGCACAGTGGTAGTGCTCCAAGACTCGAGTCTAAGAGTCTCGGGTTCGAATCCCACCTGAGTCGATTTGATTTTGCCTGCGAAAAAAAGCTGGTATACTATCTTTTTTTCGCAGGCAAAATCAAATAAACTCAGATGGGATTCGAACCCGTGACTCTTAGCCTTGAATCTTGGAGCACTACCACTGAGCCAAGTTCACGATAATAGTCGGTTTTTTAATTTTGTTTATAATTTAACTTTTTTTCAAAAAAATTTTTTTTGAATGTTGCTCAGAATAGCTAAAAGAATATACCGGAAATTTGAAGGAGTATTCTCGTGTTAACGAATAGAGAAAGAATAAATGAATTTACCTGGAAAAAATTTCCAGCCACAATGCTTCGAATTGTGTGCTTTTTGATGAACTCCTTGGTGGAAAATTTTTTCCGCTCTATTGTAGGGATGCTTTCTCGCCGATATGGAGACGGTGGAGTTGGTGATAGCCGAAATTTAATGTCCTCGTTTGGACTGAGCTGATAGACTTTTGGACTGTACTGATCAACAAAATTGCTGCTCTGTTTCGTGGAATCATCGCGTTTTTGAATCTGTTGACTTCGTTCGTCTTGTTTTAGTTTTTTCGAGTTAGCGCGTTGGGGAAGTGGGCTTCTCGAGCTGACTTGTTCTTCTACTCTGCCATCATTCAGGTAATCCATGGATTTTGGCGGAGTTGGTGATGAAGGTGAAGCTGCAAAGGATATTGGGATTGATTGCTCCAAAACAAGGAAGACATATCGATGAAGCCCGGTTCCGAGTTCTGGCAACGGTGGGCTAAATTTTTTTATTGCGAATTACTTATTTTGAAGACACTCTATATGTAAGATTCGACTTTTGACCAATAGAAAGGGGATAAAAACGATTCCCTGAAAAAAATTGAAAAATTGGAAAAAAAATTAAAAATTTGAGAAAAATTGGAAAAAGTTGAAACCTTGGAAAAAAATTGAAAAATTCGAACAAATTGGGCCTTTACTAAAACAGGGAAGCGTTTTTTCGCTTCGAAAATGTCAAATTCGTATTCCCCTGCCTCTAGAGGGGTCATTTCTAGAAAAAAAATTTGAAAATTTTTTCACGCGGGTGGCTCCCCCCTCCTCCTCCCCCATTATTGTGTAGTAGCTCCAACTTTAACTATAACAAATTGAGCATAAAATTTTTCGGTCATACCTATATGGCACAATTTCAATGCCTCTCTCAAGATCATTCTCGTGGACATTGACAATAAGCCAGTGCAGGAATTCACGATCTACTGGCATGGCTCGATTCGGTACATCTGGATCTAAATTTTCAAACATGTATTTTTCTAAAGAAATATTTTTTGAACCGTACCTGTCATAATTAAGGTGTAAAATTTGACTGGATCCAACTGTGACATATCAAGTTCTGGTAACATGAAAACCTTAAAACAATTTTTGCTTCATACAAACACGGCAGTTGAAAATTTGGCCAAAAAGCCTTCATGCCCAAGTGGCTAGGATCGTCGTCCAATGCGCTAAAGGTGGAGGGTTCGAATCCTCCATGGAGCTTAAAGTTTTTGCATGTTTCAAAAATGACCTCAGGTAATTTTATGCGAGGAATCGATTGTGCACATTCCCCGAAGAGCTCGAAAACGCTTGCCTAACCCTGATTCAGGAGAAAAATGCAAAACATTGTCATCATTTTCTTATAAAACCCAATTTTTTCCTTGAATCAGGGTCAAGGAAACATTTTCATGCGCGCAATCGATTCCTCACATAAAATTATCATTTGGTGAAGATTTCTGCAATCATGAAACATGCAAAAACTTTAAGCTCCGAGGAGGATCCGAACCATGTACCTTTAGTACATTGGGAGACGATCCTAGCCACTCAGCCATGTAGATTTTTTGGTCGTGTAAAGCGTTTATGCTTACATTTTCTGCACATTGCAAGCTTCCGGGTGCAATTTGGGCACCGCTTTTATAAAGCAATGGAAGCTTCAACGATGGAGCCCTATCAATAACATCGGGCACAACTAAATGCGCACCAAATGCCTCTCTGATCGACTCGGTTGTGTCACCTCGTGATTGAAGCAAGTCTCGATTTGGCAACATGCTAAAAGCAATAAATTACAAACAGGCACAGTAATAGTGCCCGGTCGTAATCACCCATGATAAAGATCAAGCCTAAGCCAAAGCATAAGCCCAAGCCTAAACCTAAGCCCAAGCCTAAGCCTAAGCACAAGCCAAAGCCTAAACCCAAGCCTAAGCCTAGGCCTAAGTACAAGCCTAAGCCCAAGCCTAGGCCTAAGCACAAACCTAAGCCCAAGAGTAAACCTAAGCTCAAGACAAGCTAAAACCTAGGCCTAAGCCCAAGCCTAAACCCAAGCCTAAGCCTAGGCCTAGGCCTAGGCCTAGGCCTAAGCCTAAGCCTAAACCAAAGCCTAAACGAAATTATATATTTAGAAATGAGTGTTTCTTAATCCTTTTACATGTTGAAAAAAATTAATTTTTTCAAATTTATCGTTGAATTCACTCAAATGAAATGAGTGAATTGAAAAAAGCGATTTACCGTTTTGAGGTGTTAATTCGATATAAAATCGCATTTTTGCAACTTGTCGCTTCAATACACAGGTCTCCCCTGAATCAGGGAAGCATTTTTTCGCTTCGAAAATGTCAAATTCAGAACCCCGTATGTTTTTACCCTTAGAGGGGTCATTTCCAGAAAAAAATTTTGAAAATTTTTTCACGTCAGTGCCCCCTATTGTGTAGTGCTCCAAAATGTTTTTTTACGAACTTTAAGGTAATAGAAAATTTTCTCCTGTAGTAGAAATGTATTACCTGCCGGACATATTTCGAATCATAGTCTCGTTAGCAACTATTTCTATAAAATCTAAAAAGGGAAGTTTTCCTTGAAAAAAATCTTTTGAATATTGAATAAAATCAAAAGAGAAAAAAGTGAAAAATTACTTAAGCCGACAGAGGAGACCGTGAACTAGGCTACTGAGTCGAAATTTCCTCTACATTCAACTGACCGGATATCTCTAGGTATACTTTGAAGTCACAGAGACAACGTTAATCCCTATTCAATAATAGCCATTTTGGGAAGGTATTGTTGAGGCTGTTTTGCTTTACTTCTCTCCTCAATTCATCCAATAATAGGAATCAAGAAAAGGGAATTATTTTCTCATATCGTACCAGCAAAGCAATTACAACAAAAGACAAGTGCATTAAAGAATTATAGCTGCACCAGTTTTCGAATTGTAGTTCTAATGATCAGAAGAAATATAAGAGGGCAAGATTTTTGTAAATGAATTTTGGGGTTATTGAAGCGAAAACCCTGAATCTTACGAAAAATTCGTCAAAAATCGAAAAATAAGTCAAAAATTGAGAAATTCGTCAAGAATCGAAAAATTCGGACTCGAACTCTGTACCTTTAGATTAAAGAACAGTCCTCTATCCAACTGCGCTATGCGACCTTATTTTACTTTTACATTTTCTTATTCTTAAACCCCCTACCCTGAATCAGAGTTTTCGTTTCAATAACCCAAAACAATTTTCAAATTGGATAAATTTGGTGTCGTTTTGTTCGTCTCGTCTAGCTATAAATGAATGCCGTCTTTGTTTCTTAAATACACCCAATAATTAGGCGTATTTAAAAAAAATGTAAAATTCTGAGTTTTCGTGTCAATATTCAGGCAAATTCAAACTCGCTTCCAAACGGCTAGCGTCCGAAAATCGTCGTGAAATGCGTTTCATTACTGCTAGCGCGCACCCTAAGAAGAAAGAACATCATTCTAGTCATTTCACTACGAAGACTCAATGTTTTACAGGCTACAGTCAACTCTCGATATAGTAGCCCCCTCCCTAGAATTCGATATAGTGGTCCCTCTCTTCAGAGGCCACTATATAGAGAGTTGACTGTATATCCAAATTTCAAACGTTTTCATAAAATTTAATAAAAATTACAAAAAATATTTTAAAATTATACTTACAATAAGTGAAAAAATTTGATTTACAAAACGAGATCAGTAATTTTTTGAAAGAAATGGCTAATTTTTAGCATGTACAGGATGACGCAAAATAACCCGACATTAATTTCATAAGATTTTCTTAAAAACAAAAATTTTTTCCTTAAAAGCGACGACAAAAGTTGTTCATCATGATCTTAAAGGACCAGTCCACTTTTGGGGAGGAAGATGCCATGTGATAGAGCACAAAATTTGAAGCATTTTTTGCTTTTACAGCACTACTTGAAAATCTAATGGTAAAAAGTTATGAGCGAAAAAAAATTTCAAACGTGTTTAAACATTTCAAAAAACGCCGGAAGCATAACCTAGTGGATAGCATCACAGACTTCGCGTTTGAAGAGCCGAAGTTCAATCCCCGCCCAGAGCCAAATCTTTTTGCATCGTCCAAAATTGATGAAAATTTTGAAAATTTAACAGTTAAAAGTTATGAGCAAAACAAATTGCGAGAAAAATGTTCAAATTTGCCTGCGCTCAGGCATCAACCAGATTGTTTATTGAAACGATTGCATTAAAACATTATAAAATTCAAAATCCTTGAACATTTAAGAAAAAATACATACAGCATTTTTTATAACACGTCGAGACGAATAAAATGACACCAAAATTATTGAATTTGAACAATGTTTTGGGTTATTGAGACGAAAACCCTGATTCAGAATTTTCGTTTCAATAACCCAAAACATTGTTCAAATTCAATAATTTTGGTGTCATTTTATTCATCTCGACGTGTTATAAAAAATGCTGTATTTATTTTTTCTTAAATGTTCAAGGATTTTGAATTTTATAATGTTTTATTGCAATCGTTTCAATAAACCGCATCTGATTGATCCACAAGCTCTTCGTTTCAATGTTCAAACTCGTTTGAAAATTTTTTTTTCGCTCATAACTTTTTACCGTTAGATTTTCAAGTAGTACCGTAAAAACAAAAAATGCTCGAAATTTTGTGCTCTATCACATGGCATCAACTCCTGGTCCTTGAAGAACTTACTAGAACATCATTTTTTGTGAAAAAAATTTTGTATTTTGAAAAAAATCTTGATGAAAATTAATGAGGGAGCGGATTTTTTTGTCGCACCCTGTACTGGGCCAATACCAAAACAAGCTATTTCTTTCAATTTCATATAAAAATTGTCACATTTATATAAACCGTCTAGTCATCGTATCAACAAGTTTCATGAAACCCTCTTTGAACGAGGTGGAGCGAGATTTTTCGGAGCAAATTGGAATCGGGGCTTTCTTTTCCGCTTTTACGGGCGGTGATCTTCGTTGTAGGCTACCAAGGATTGCCAGATCGAATACCTATTCAAGAAAATTTTTATACTTCGTTTCCCGGGCGTGTGTGTGGGGCCTGCATGGCGCAGTGCAAATTGCGACTTACGCGCTAATGATCGAAAGTTCGACTCCCTTTTTTGCCTTTTTATTTAAAAAAAAAGAAAGTTGGCATTTTTTATAACTCGCCGAGATGAATAAAACGACATCAAAATTATCCAATTTGAACATCGTTTTGGGTTATTGAAACGAAAACTCTGATTCATGTTTTCGTTTCAATAATCCAAAACAATGTTCAAATGTGATCA
The DNA here is from genome assembly GCA_900406225.1 of Acrobeloides nanus. NCBI lineage: Eukaryota > Metazoa > Nematoda > Chromadorea > Rhabditida > Cephalobidae > Acrobeloides > Acrobeloides nanus. The sequence continues at coordinate 8,108 of OZJO01027367.1, read as the reverse complement.
CCTTGGTGTCATTTTATTCGTTTCGTTGAGTTATAAAAAATGCCGACTTTCTTTTTATAAAAATAAAAAGGGAACAAAAGTTAAAGACAATTGGGAATCGAACTTTCGGTCGTTAGTGCTAAGTGGTAATTTACACTGCGCCATGCGGGCTCCATATGGCGCTCGGGAAACAAAGTATATCAGAATTCTATAAAGCTGGTTTTTTTACCTCTTTGAGATTATGTTGAGTGAGTGCCGAGCATTCAATATATTCCATACGTAGCTGTTGTGCTAAACGACGGACAGCTTTTCCATCGACTGGTTCTAGGCCACGTCGAGATAGATCAATAATATAGTTCATGTTCATACGGAGGTCACTTTGCAATCCAACCAAAATCACTAAAAATTAAATTTTTTGAGTTAGAGTTCACTTTGTTGGATTCGCTTATCATGGTCCAAAAGTCGAAATTTTTGTCTCATAAAACTCAGACGAAAAATATCCTAAAGTCTGTTTTATGGAGAGAAAATTGATTGTTCTATTTTTTACAAAAATTTTCATAAACAAATAATATCACCATCGTGTTTTTCGCATAAAATTACCCATAGGCAAAAATTTTCATCAATTTTGGACAATGCAAAAAAAGATTTGGCTCCAAGCGGGGATTGAACCCGGGTCTTCAAATTTGAAGTCTGTGATGCTATCCACTAGGCTATGCCTTTGGAATCTCTCCGTGAAACAGACTTTAGGATGTTTTTCTCTCATTGTCTCCTACAACTTTTGCAATGGCACTCAGGGTTTAAATAAAACATTCCCGAGATCATAACACATTACACGTTTAACATGGAAAACTCCTTCAAATTTCCGGTATATTCTGTTATTTTAAGCTATTCTGAGAAACATTCAAAAAAAATTTGGAAACAAAATTGTCATACCAGCTTTTTCGCAGGCAAAATCAAATCGACTCAGATGAGATTTGAACCTGAGACTCTTAGACTCGAATCTTGGAGCACTACCACTGAACCAAATTCACGATAAAATTCGGATTTTTAATTTTGCATATAATTTAACACGATTTTTTTTCAAAAAATTTTTAAAATGTTGCTCAGAATAGCTTAAAAAATATACCGAAAATTTGAAGGAGTATTCCCGTGTGAATATAGTAGGATATATGTTGTACCTGGAATATTAGGGGCAAGGATTCTGATTTCTGGTAACCACCTATCCGTTATGGAGTTCAAAGTATTTGGCAACATAACATTGAAGCATAACAAGAAAACATCGGCATCCGTATAGCTGAGAAGTCTCAGTGAATCGAAATCTGACTATAAAAAAATAAATAATGCTTTTCAGAGAACAGTGTGGTTTTGGGTTATTGAAGCGAAAACTCTGATTCATGCTTTTCATTTCAATAACCCAAAATTATTTTCAAATTCGATCATTTTGGTGTCATCTTGCAACAGCAATTGGGCAATTTTCATAAACAATGGTGGTTGTTGCTTACATGTTTGGAGGAGAGAAGGTGGGGAGGGGGGGGGGTGGTAAAACTCAAAAAAAATTTACTCAAATATTGAAAAATCATAAGTGGGCCCAGGTGCTTAGGGAGAAAGGTCGATGATGATCGATCACTTTTTTATTCCATAAAAATCATCCTTATGATTTTTTTAGAAAAGGCTTGAGGCTTAGGCTTAAGGCTGATTCAGGTAAGAGGTAAGTGTATTGAAGCGAAAATAGGCTAATTCAGGGTCATAGAAGCGTTTTCAAAGCTCGGCAATGCGCGCAATCGATTCCCCGCATAAATTTACCCCCAGAAAGTCATTTTCAGGCAGAAAATCTAAAAATTTTCGATTTTCGCTTCAATACACACATTCCGATTTCCTGATTCAGGGTCAGTTAAGCATTTCGCCAGATCGTAACGCTGAAATCTGGCAACCCTTATGCATTTTTTTGGCCGTCCTCAAGTCTCGCGCTATAATTAGCATTAAGTTCTCAAAATAGACAAACCAATTGTTGTTCGATCGAAAAAGACGACATGACAAGGCAAATATTTACGCGTGAAACAATATGTCAAGACTATTTGTGAATAAAAGATTCATTCATAATTTTTCTTGAACCCAAAGCCTTATATGTGTATCTAGTTTTGTTCAAATTTTGACATGGATATTAGGAGCTTATTCTTGCAAATAAATTTATTTTTTATTGGCTATTTTAATTTGGTATGCTCTAGGAGGTTATATGAAACAGAAGGGTAAGAGTTTTGGTTAAAAGATTTGCCAAAAAATCCAAAATTTGCATAAAATGACTATAACTTTTTTTCCTACATATTCAAAAATCGTCATCGAGGGGTCATTTCAGCTCAAAATCTTATGGGGAAACAACTTTATAGAACAACATTTTTCCCAGAAAATCCATTTTGGAGAAGGGGGGGGGGGTCAAAAATTAATTCTTTTCTCGGACCAAAGTGCCCTCAGACCAGTCCAGTGGGGAAAAAGTTGCCATTTTTGTTGATATTCAGAAAGATCATGAAAAATGGAGCATTTTTTGTTTTTATGGCATGTTCTGAATCGTTGTAGTTTTTGAGATAACTGCGTTTGAAAGTTCATGTTTTCGTTGTAATACACAAGCTTTTTTGAATTTTTAAATCGATTTTTGCATCGATTTTTTACAATTTTCATAACATGAACATTGTAGGAATTTTTTATAGCTAAATGAGACGAACAAAATGACACCAAAATTATCCAATTGGAAAATTGTTTTGGGTTATTGAAACGAAAACCCTGATTCAGAATTTTCGTTTCAATAACCCAAAACAATGTTCAAATTGGATAATTTTGGTGTCATTTTGTTCGTCTCATTTAGCTATAACAAATTGCTACAATGTTCATCTTATGAAAGTTTAAAAANGAATTTTCGTTTCAATAACCCAAAACAATGTTCAAATTGGATAATTTTGGTGTCATTTTGTTCGTCTCATTTAGCTATAAAAAATTGCTACAATGTTTATTGTATGAAAATTTAAAAAATCGATGCAAAAATCGATTTTTCCGCAAAAAAATTCAAAAAAGTTTATGTATTACAACGAATAGCTTGTACACAAATTCAAATTTCAAACGCAATTATCTCGAAAACTACAACGATTCAGAACATGCCGTAAAAACAAAAAATCTCAACCCATTCTAGAAATGCGATGAATCTCACTGAATTCATTTTATATAAAACTATACTACCTAATCCTACAAAGGAACTTGGTCCTCTTGCCCGAGTCACTAGTAACTATAGTAAGTCTTTTTTTATTCAACTTTTTTTTTCAAACACACCTGTCCTGCCGTATCACACAAGTCCATCCGAACTGGCTTATTGTCTACATGAATTGTCACTAAATGGAAATACATGATGAGCAAAAAAAGTACATTTTTGTGATTTTTGGGGCTCGAACAATTTTTTTAGGTCCGAAAATTTTTTTCTAAAAATAACCCATATAGGGGTAATTTTATGCGGGGAATCGATTGATCGCATTCCCAAAGCATGAAAACGCTTCCTTGACCCTGATTCAGGGAATGGAGTTGGTGTATTGACGCGAAAATCGATAAATTTTCTTTTTTGCCCCTACACAGAATCCATTCCCTGAATCAGGGTCAAGGAAGCGTTTTCATGCTTCAGAAATGTGCGCAATCGATTCCCTGCTTAAAATTACCCTTATATTGGTAATGTTTAGAAAAAATTTTTTGGTCCCAAAAAAATTTTTCGGACTCCAAAAATCACAAAAATGCACTTTTTTCTTGACTCATCCTTTAATTACAGTTTTTTCCTTAACGCAAGAATACTCCTTCAAATTTCCGATATATTCTGTTATTTCAAGCTATTCTGAGCAACATTCAAAAAATTTTTTTGAAAAAAGTTGTCTAACCATGGAATACAGCTTTTTCGCAGGCAAAATCAAATCGACTCAGGTGGGATTCGAACCCGTGACTCTTAGCCTCGAATCTTGGAGCACTACCACTGAGCCAAATTCACAATAAAAATCGTATTTTTAGTTTTGCTTATAATTTAATTGAATTTTTTTTCAACTTTTTTTTCAAAAAAATTTTTTGAATGTTACTGCGAATAGCTTATACCGGAAATTTGAAGGAGTATTCCCGTGTGAAAATTTGTACCTGAGTACTTGTCAAAAGTAGTGGGATTGTATCTATCCGAAAATCCATTTGTCGTATAAGCAACTATCAACGACGTTTTTCCAACAGCAACATCGCCAACAAAAACACACTTGATACTACTCTTCCTTTCCGACACGGGCGTACTAGGATCTCGCATAGCTGGGTGTTAGATAGGATAAGCTCGAATAACAGAATTAGTGCATGCCCTCAGATGGTACGATTCTTGACCTAGAAATTATAACCATTGCAAAAGTTGTGTAATAAATACAAAAAAAGTCTCTCTCATTTTTGTGAGATGTTTTAAATGGGGGAATTTATGAGACGTATAAAAAAAGACCGGAAAATGAAGGACGCGCGTATAAAACTATGTGTTGAAAAAGAGAGAAATGAGATCGACATTCACAGACAAAAATTTGGGCCCATAAAAAACCAGGAATCCATAAATTTTTCGATTTTCACGTTAATACACCGAATTCATACCCTGAATCAGGGTCAAAGAAGCGTTTGTCACGAAGGACGCACGTATAAAACTGTGCGTTGAAAAAAGAGAGAGAAATGAGATCGGCACTTACAGACGAAAATTTGGGCCCATAAAAACCAGGAATCCATATAATTTTCGATTTTCGCGTCAATACACCGAATCCATTCCTTGAATCAGAGTCAAGGAAGTGTTGTTTTCGTTGTAATACACAAAATTTTAAAAATCGCCAACTTTACACGCAGTTATTTTGAAAACGACAACGATTCAGAATTTACCGCAAAAACAAAAAATGATCCATTATTCATGAATTTTCCGAAAGTATAATTTTTCATAGAGTTTTCACGAAAGTTCAAAAAAGTTTGTGTATTACAACGAAAACATGACGCAAATTCAAATTTCAAAATCAATTTTCTCAAAAACTACAACGATTCAGAACATGCCGTAAAAACAAAAAATGCTTCATTTTTCATGAATTTTCTGAATATATACAAAAATGGCAACTTTTTCCGATCCGATTGGTCCATTAAGGGCATACATTACCAATGGGGGGGGGGACTGTCCCCCCTCATGTAGCTAGCATCGAGCCAAAAATTAAGATTCATATAGCCTCAGAGTTCCAAGTTTCAAAGCTATATAGCCGAGCCAAAAAATTAGATAGCGACCTTTTTTTTGGTCGACAACATATAGCCCGAGGTAGCTTGTCCCCTTCCCCTTGTTCATGTATGATTAAGGGTGACCAAAAAAATGCATTTTTTAGAATAGCGATCATCAACGTTGATCTAAAAACCGCAAAAAATCAAGGACACACGCACACACTATAAGAATTGAAAAAATTGTACAAATCATAAAGCTATCAAAAATCTTAATGGTCCCCCATTTTGATCTTGATTCAGGGAATAGGGTGGGTATATTGAAGCGAAAATTACCGAACGCCGAAAAAAATCCAAATTTTATATAAAAACGCGTTGTAAAAATTCGTGTTGCGATCCTCTAATCATTTCTTGACCACAGTCCAATGTATCACTTTTTCGGAAAAATTTTTCCCGTCGCGTCCAACGAAATTTGAGCATTCTACGTGTCTAAGATAGTCATACATTTAACGGCGAGATTACACCCAAAGCCTTCTAAAACAAACCACGAAAGTAAACATATTTTCAGAGAGAAATAGGGAAAGGAATGATACGAAGACTAGTCTTCGTCCACTTTTTCTATACTTATATCTTTTGGAACAAGTGGAAACACTTCTAACTGATTGGGTTCAAGGGGGTGATTGGCTTTAAAGTGGCATGGATTATGGGCGACACAACCTGATGGGATGAAAAAAAATCCGATTTTATGAATTGAAAAAATGGAATGAAAAAAACCGATTTGATCAGAAACAAGGGGTAATGGGACTCACCCTCCCCCCCCACTTATTCCTCCATACGAAATTTTAGGGGGCCATCCACGTGAAAAATTTTCAAAATTTTTTTTGGAAATAACCCTTTTAGAGGTAAAAACATGTGGGGAATCCGAATTTGACATTTTCAAAGCGAAACAAATGCTTCCCTGATTCAGGGAAGGCGTATTGTGTATTGAAGAGAAAAGTCGCGAAAATCGATTTTTTGGTCAAAATTCGGTTTCTGGTCAAAATTAGATTTCTAGCCAAAATTCGAGTTTTTGGCCAACATTCGATTTTTTATCCAAAATTCGATTTTTTAACAAAATCGATTTGGGGCCACCCACGTGAAAAAATTTTCAAAATTTTTTTTGGAAATGACCCCTCTAGGGGTAAAAACATGCGGGGAATCCAAATTTGACATTTTTAAAGCGAAACAAATGCTTCCCTGATTCAGGAAAGGCGTATTGTGTATTGAAGAGGAAAGTTGCGAAAATTGATTTTTTGGTCAAAATTCGATTTCTGACCAAAATTAGATTTCTAGCCAGAATCCAATTTTTTGGCCAACATTCGATTTTTCTTGTTTTTGCGCAAAATAGATTTTTTGGTCAAAATTAGATTTTTTAACCAAAATTCGATTTTTGCCAAAAAAAAAATCGATTTGGGGTCACCCACGTGAAAAAATTTTCAAAATTTTTTCTGGAAATAACCCCTCTAGGGGTAAAAACGTGCGGGGAATCCGAATTTGACATTTTCGGAGCGAAAAACGCTTCCCTGATTCAGAGAAGACCTATGTAAAAAACTAACTAGTACACGGATAATGAAATTTAGAGTAGGCATGACAAAATAAAACTAACTAGTACAAGGATAATGGTTTTTAAACAATCATTAGAACAGGTAAAAATAGTAAAATCCAGAAATAGATGAGTAAAAGTTTTCCTTGTTGTCAGTTGTGTCTCCGAGGCGTTAAGCAATCGCAAGTGGACAAGGATCGAGATTGATTGCGGTGGCTATCCAATGACATAATGCCGGCGGCCATTTTGCAAACCATCCACTAAACATCTTGGACATTTTATCGCTGTCGCATCTCGTATTTTGCGATTATAGCCCCAATGGGACTAGCAAATGTAATAATAATGTTTCAAACAAGGAAGAAGAAGAAGGAGAAAAAGTGAATTACGTAGTAAAGCTGTGTGGTGGATGTTTTTGAAGAGGTTGCAATTCAGCGAGAAAAAATTTCCTTCGAGGTGTGCCTCGAAAGAATTATATGCTTCTTAAACGAGCGACTATTGCTTAGCATTTTCGCGAGTAAATATTTGAGCAAACAATTTTCTATCCATTTAAAAAAGGTATGGCGGCATGATCAAAGTGTCCATTTTTTGGCCATTATGAAATTCAAAACATATGGTTTTTGATTAGTAAAAGTGAAATTTTTTTGAAATTTAGTTCTAGGGGGTCATCCAGATATTATGTAATCAACTTTTTGGTGGTTTACCCCCCCCCCCCCCCCCCCCCCCCCCCCCCCCCCCNCCCCCCCCCACCCTCAACATGATTACGTAATATCTGGTCAGCCTAGTCTTTAAATATAGTTCTAGTTTGTCTTAAAATTTCAACAAAAAATGGTTAAAAGATCAGTCCGGTGGGCAAAAAAAGTTGCCATTTTTGTTGATATTCGGACAGTTCATGAAAAATAGAGCAATTTTTGTTTTTACGGCAAGCTCTGAATCGTTGTAGTTGTCGAGAAAATTGCGTTTGAAATTTTGAATTTGTTACAAGCCCTTCGTTGTAATACACAAACTTTTTTGAATTTTTTGCGAAAAAATTGAATTTTTGAAGAAAAATCGAATTTTTTTTTGTGAAAATCGAATTTTTGGCGAAAAAGGATTTTTGAGAAAAATCGATTTTTGCATCGATTTTTTCAATTTTCATAAAATGAACATGTTAGCCGTTTTTCTAGCTAAATGAGACGAACAAAATGGCACCAAAATTATCCAATTTGAACATTGTTTTGGGTTATTGAAACGAAAACCCTGATTCAGAATTTTCGTTTCAATAACCCAAAACAATGTTCAAATTGGATAATTTTGATGTCATTTTGTTCGTCTCATTTAGCTATAA
>OZJO01027364.1:0-27878 GCA_900406225.1 Acrobeloides nanus | reverse complement strand
CTTTAAAACTGAATTTTTTCAGAATTTCTCGTCAACGCGAAAAATGTTCCTCTTGAAAAGTTAGGGGGGAGGTGGGGTACTAGGGGGAAGAATGGAGGCCTGAAACGTTAACCTGTTAAAGTTATAGCGATTTTTCGAATAATACTTAAATTCCGCGAAAAAAAAGTTTGTCTCCAAAAGTGACATTGTGTCACTTTTAGTGACACTTTTGTCACTTTTTGCCGAACCCAACCCTGGACCATTTGGCCATGGCGTCTGAAATTTTTTCTTATACGAGCGAAAACAGAATATAACTACCTTATCGTTAGGATTTTTTTAAATTTACCTCAAGGCAATTTTCTTCCACCACGACCAAATTATTTTGTATGCCCTGCGAGTTTTCTGTCAATTTACCTCTTGGGTCAACAAGCCAATCTCCATCAATGATGTATTTGAACTCATAGGTGCCTTAAAATTGAAAAAAAGGTAATGAGTAGACGGGGTAGTAGTCTAAGCCTAGGCTTAGACTAAACGTAGGCCTAAGTTTAGGCTTAGGTCTAAGCCTAAGCATAAACATAGGCCTAAGTTTAGGCCTAAACTTAGGACTAAGCCTAGGACTAGGCTTAAGCCTAAGTCTAAAGCCTAATCCCTTTATCATCCTTTCACTTTCAAACATAAAATTAAAGTTTTAATTTTTTGATGAGTTCAAAAAATTTTTACCCGGTTTCAAATGCAATGCAGTAAAAACATAACCATCGGCTTCGGGCTTTTCATTGAGTGGGATTTTTTGAGACCAGTTATCCCAAGAACCACAAATTTCGACTTTTTGTCCAGAAACAAGATTTTGAGACCATTTGAAGATGATTGGTTGGACTTCGAGATTCTAAATGTTTTTTCAAAAATTATTTTTCGTGTGAACAAACCTTTTCTTGAGTCGATTTTTCAACAAAATCTTGAGTAGTACAAGTCATTTCTTGAGGTGTGAAATCTAAATTTTTTTTAAATTTCATTTTTGAATTAATATATTCTGCCAAAGTCGAAAAATTTTATCAAAAATTTCAAAATCATAAATGGACTTTATATTCGGATTCAGCATGGTATTGTCGATTTTCAAACTTTCTTGTCAATACTCAAAAATTTGCCTGAAAATCAGTATCGTTTAAAGGTTATATCTTATATCGTTTAAAGGTTTTCGACTATGCTGACTCCGAATTTGTAGGTCCTTTTTCAAATTTTCCCACTTTTTCATTAAAATCCATTTTTGGATGTGTATTGACACGAAAACTTGAAATTGTAAAAAGTTCCTTACTTTCTTTACTAGCAAAAGTTGATGGTATATCAATACTAGTTTGTGGTTGCTCCAAGTTTTCACTATCGATAATTTTCTTGCGTTTTTGTTGTTTGGTTGAAGAAGTAGTTGTCGCAGATTTTTGTTGAACGTTTGAAGCCTGTTCTTGGGCGTTATGGCTAGAATTGGCGCCCATGTTATAAAAATTTTCGATACTTAAAAACGGGCATGAAAATCGAAATTTTTGCAAAAAATGCAAATTTATTGAAAATCGCGAAAAATCTGAATTTTTCAACACAAATTCAAACTTTAAAAACGGATTTCATCATCGTATTCAGCATAGTCGAAAACCTTTAAACGACACCCATGACCATAAGTTTTGGATCAAATTTGACAATTTTCAAATTTTCGTATCAGTACAAAAAATTTTGCCTGAAAATCAGGGTTTCTTCAAATTTGAATTTTACTATAGGTTGATATATGTCGTTTAAAGGTAATCACATATGCATAATCCTAATTTGAAGTTCATTTTTGAATTTTATCAATCCTTTCAAAATTCAAAAATTTACCCTGATTCAGGGTCAAAGTAATAACCCTGATTCAAGGTAATTTGATATTTTCTTATTTTAACACAACAAATTCTTAAAATCCTACCGGGGAGAACCAAAAATAAATGTTAACATTTTAGAAATTTTCATTTAGAAAATGAATAACATAAAAAATAGGCGCAAGCAAGAAAAAATATAGAAAATTGACAACAAAGTTAACTCAGGGGTATGTGTGAAAGCCGGATGGTCATATACTAAATGGACAAAGAAGAAAAAGTGAAAATGGTCAAACAACAGGAAAAAATTGAAAGAGAGAAATTTAGAAATTGGATAAGGAAGTTGAAGAAGAGAAATTGGCGCCAATGATATGATACGGCACAAGAAGAAAAAATGAGCTAAAAAAAACTAAAAAATCGATACGAATGCTCGAATATCAATGGTTTTCTAGAAGATTGTAAAAAAGTAAATAGATCAATATAATAGTTGAATTAAAACAAAATCGATTTTAGAGAAAAAAAACTCAAAATTTTGAAAAAATATTAGCAAAATTTTAAACAAAAGTAATTTTTTCTTGAAAAAACATTTTTGAACAAAGAATAAAAATTCTTCTGTTTTCCGTTGAATTCATAGGTACCTTAAAATTGAAAAAAAGTAGATGGGGAGGGTAGTAGCCTAAGCATAAGCCTAGGCTAAGCCTACGTCTAAGCTAAGCCTAGACCTAAGCCTAGGCCTAAGCATAGACCTAAGCATAGACCTAAGCTTAAGCCTAGGCTTAAGCTTATATTTAAGCCTAGGCCTAAGTTAAGCCTTTTTATCATCATTTCGCTTTTAAAAATAAAATCAAAACTTTAATTTTTTGATAAGCTTGAAAAGTTTGCTCTAAAACACGTTGAAATAAAATTTCGAAAAAATTATAGTCTGTTTCACGAGAAAAGTCATAAAAAGTTTTTTTTTGACGCATCATATTGCAGTGGATAAGGAAGCCGCTCGACCGATATGACAAGTAAGCAACGTTGAGCCCGCATCAAACTGACTGTTCAGATAGGCGATGGAAAAAATACGACGAACTTTTTATCCAAGAAAAAACTAATCTTTGATTGACGAATGTACATTTTTTGGTATGCCACAAGCAAACTTTTAGATGGACTAAAATCAGTTTTTTAAGGAAAAAATTGGATTCTTATCTGACATACAAAAAGATGACGATCATTTCATGAGGCTAGGTTATTTTTTATCACTCTAAAGTTCAAAAACGAGAATATTAGAAAAAATTGAAGTAAATAAAAAAATTTTAAACACATTAAAAGATGTCAAATAATTTAGAGGTGTGATGATGAAGTGATGTTAAAAGGCTTAGGCTTTGACTTAGTCTTGGGCTTACAAGAAACCCTCAAGATTTGATAAAATTCAGATGACTTATTTTCCTTCGGAAACGACACGAATATGCTAGAAATGATGTAAAAAGTCTATATCTAATGCACCAGAATTTTTTGACACAATTACGAAAAAGTCCATACATTATGAATAAGATTTGAAAATGATCATTCATAAGCCTCCGTAGTGTAGTGGTTTCGCTCTCGACTTTATCACATAATGTGCCGGGTACAAGTCCCTTTGGCATCATAATTTTTTAAAATTTTGCCTATTTTTTGCACATCGCTTAATTTGTGTCGGAAACTCGGATTAACCACACCGAGAACGTGGAAATCTAAAGAATTTTTGAAATTTGGCAAAAGTTTTCGAACCCGACCAGAACTCGAACCCGGACCTCCTGGTTACCGTCCAAATGCATTACCATTGAGCTACCGAGACCTACAACTGATGCCCATTAATTGGTAAATACTTGGCGGTGTATTTTTAGGTGTTAATCACAGTGAGTAGTGGAAAATGTACCGTCAAGTATTTACAAATTAATGGGCATCAGTTTTATATCTTGATAGCACAATGGTAGTGCACTTGGACGGTAGCCAGGAGGTCCGGGTTTGATTCCCGGTCGGGTCCGAAAACTTTTGCCCAATTTCAAAAATTCACTTTCCTAGTTTACGCTTATGCTTGCATCCTTAACTTACAACAAATAATTGAAAAATTGTCCGACGAGTAAACGACTCAGCTACATACTCTGGTGCCGTTGTTAAACAAGCTTTAAAAATTTGCATATGACCATTTGTTCGCATCATCTTTTTCAAATTTCATTGTTCATACTTATTATTTTTTATTCTTCACCGACGTCAACAAAATAAAATTTGTGCAAAAAAATTATTTTTCTTTCCATCACCCTATAGTTAATTCTCAAACAAACAATCCTCAAAATTGGACCAGACAGAGTCCGCAAAATTTCTCACTCAATCAGCTAAAAATATTAATCCGTACATTCACAAAATTGTGATAAATCCGTTTGGTCGTCACTTGGTTCGTTTTCTCACGTAATAGTTTTATTTATAATATAAAAATGATGTGATAGTTCAAGAGTATCAACTTTTAGCCTTTTACAAGGTGGACCAAAAAAAGTAGATTTTTGTGATTTTTTGGGACCCGAAAATTTATTTTTCTAAGGGTAATTTTATGTTTCTAGGAGTAATTTTATGCGGGGAATCGATTGCGCGAATTTCCGAACAGGGCTGCAGCGGAACTGTAGTTCCGGTTCCGTTAAATTCCGGCCTTTTTCTCGATTCCGGTTCCGGGTCCGTACTCGACGATCCCGGTTCAGGCCATTGAACCTGTTCCGCTACAGCCCTGGTCTCGACCAGGGCTGTAGTTCCGTTCCGGTTCCGGCCTTTTTCTCGATTCTAGTTCTGTTCCAATTCCGTTTCCGTAATCAACGATTCCGGTTCCATTCCGGTTCCGGCCATTGAACCTGTTCCGCTACAGCCCTGGTCTCGACCAGGACTGTAGTTCCGTTCCGGTTCCGTTAAATTCCGGCCTTTTTCTCGATTCTAGTTCTGTTTCGGTTCCGTACTCAACGATTCCAGTTCCGGCCATTGAACCTGTTCCGCTGCAGCCCTGTTCCCATACCCTGAAAATGCTTCCCTGGACCTGATTCAGAGAAAAAAATTGGGTTTTTGAAAATGCGAAAAACGACAATTTTCGCTTCAAAAATCCAATTTTTTCCTGAATCAGGGTCAGGAAAGCATTTTCAGAGTTCGGGATACGCGCAACCGATTTCCCGCATAAAATTACCCCTAGAGGGGTCATTTTTAGAATAATACATTTTCGGGTCCCAAAAAATCGCCAAAATCCACTTTTTTGGCCCACCCTGTGTAAATATAAATGATGTGATAGTTTAAGAGCATCAACTTTTACCCTTCTCTTAATCAGCTTAAAATAAAGGCCAATCAAATTAAGCATGTGACAAAGTTTATTTCTCTTTTATTGACTTTTTGCTTATAGGCATCAAGATTCTAAATGCGTTGGCGATTGTTGACTCTGTACAAAAATTACGGTATAAAAAGTAGTGGTTTAATTCAAAACTATCTATTTTGCACACACAAAAATTTTGCTTTTTTCAAATTTTACTCTGAAGGGTACAAATAAATTTGAAAATCTATTTGTACCCTAAATCAGGCTAAATTTAAATTTGGACGGGATTATACCCAAATCAAGAATGGACCTCAAATTCGGATTCACCATAATCGATTTTGCTTTAAACGACACCCATCAACCTATAGAAAAATTCAAATTTGAAAGACTCTGATTTTCAGGAAAAATTTTATGTATTGACACGAAAACTTGAAAATAAACCATTTAAATTCACAATATAGGTTGATGGGTGTCATTTAAAGGTTTTCGACTATGTTGAACACGATGGTGAAACCCATTTATAAATCTGACTTTTCTGTAAGGAAATCCATTTTTGCCAAAACATGGCATTTGGCACAGAAAAGTCAAATTCAAAAACGTTCAGCATAGTCGAAAACCTCTAAACGACACCCAAAAACCTATATTTGAATTTAAATTAACAATTTTGTAATTTTCGTGTCAATACACAAATTTTCCTTGAAAATCAGGGAAATTTAAAATTTTTGATTTTTTATATACGACATGGGTGTCATTCAAGAGCATTTTTGATGATGAACTCGATTTTGGGTGGGGGTAGATTTTGAATTTAGTCAAATTTTCGTGTCGATAACAAAATTTTGATGTATTCACAAAAAAATTTTAGATTCAAGAATGGAAGTTCCTATGCCCATATCTTGCAGCGAAGATCCATCTCTTCCGACTAAAAAACGACAAGTTTTCACAGGTAAAATGTATTGTTTGGTGCCAATTGACAATTTCTCGACCAAACATGATCATGAGAATAATTTATAGCTCTCGATTTTATCACATAATGTGCTGGGTACAAGTCCCTTTGACATCATAATTTTTTTAAATTTTGCCTATTTTTTGCACATCGCTTAATTTGTGTCGGAAACTCGGATTAATCACACCGAGAACGTGGAAATCTAGGGAATTTTTGAAATTAGAAGTTTTCGGACTCGAACCCAGACCTGGCTACCGTCCAAATGCATTACCATTGAGCTACCGAGACCTACAACTGATGCCCGTTAATTGGTAAATACTTGGCGGTGTATTTTTAGGTGTTAATCACAGTGTGAGTTGTGGAAAATGCACCGTCAAGTATTCACCAATTAACGGACATCAGTTGTAGGTCTCGGTAGCACAATGGTGTGCACTTGGACGGTAGCCAGGAGGTCCGGGTTTGATTCCCGGTCGGGTCCGAAAACTTTTGCTCAATTTCAAAAATTCACATATCTTAGTCTTACAATTATGCTTGCATCCTTAACTGACAACAAATAATTGAAAAATTGTTCGACGAGTAAACGACTCAGCTACATACTCTGGTGCCGTTGTTAAACAAGCTTTAAAAATTTGCATATGATCATTTGTTCGCATCATCTTTTTCAAATTTCATTATCACACTTATTATTTTTTATTCTTCACCGACGTCAACAAAATAAAATTTGTACACAAAAATTATTTTTCTGTTCCATCACCCTATAGTTAATTCTTGAACAAACAATCCTCAAAATTGGAACAGACAGAGTCCGCAAAATTTCTCACTCAATCAGCCAAAAATATTAATCCGTACATTCACAAAATTGTGATAAATCCGTTTGGTCGTCACTTGGTTCGTTTTCTCTAATAATAGTTTTATTTATAAATGATGTGATAGTTCAAGGGTATTAACTTTTAGCCACAGGGTGGACCAAAAAAAGTGGATTTTTGTGATTTTTTATTTTTCTAAGGCAATTTTATGTTTCTAGGGGTAATTTTATGCGGGGAATCGATTGCGCGAATTCCTGAACCCTGAAAATACTTCCCTGGGTCTGATTCAGAGAAAAATTTGGGTTTTTGAAAATGCGAAAAACGACAATTTTCGCTTCAAAAACCCAATTTATCC
Organism: Acrobeloides nanus; assembly: GCA_900406225.1. Taxonomy (NCBI): domain Eukaryota; kingdom Metazoa; phylum Nematoda; class Chromadorea; order Rhabditida; family Cephalobidae; genus Acrobeloides; species Acrobeloides nanus. The sequence goes on along the minus strand of OZJO01027364.1, from coordinate 20,662 downwards.
CTGAATCAGGGTCAAGAAAGCATTTTCAGGGTTCGGGATACGCGCAACCGATTTCCCGCATAAAATTACCCCTAGAGAAGTCATTTTTAGAACAATACAGGTTGTTTTTTTGATTGCTCCCACATTTCAAAATGGCGCCAAAAATCGAGTTTAAATTCGTTTCCGTCGCCCGATGGCTCATTCGATATCCCTAATCATGGGATTTTTTTACAATAAAACAATATTGAAAAAAATTTATTTTCGATTTTTTATCCCAAAAATAGTGAAAATCACGGTTTTTTAAATTGCTCCCACATTTCAAAAATTCGCAAAAAAAAAATCGAAAATAAATTTTTTTTCAATATTTTTTTATTGTAAAAAAATCCCGTGATTAGGGCAATCGATTGAGCTATTTGGGGACAGAATTGGATTTAAACTCGATTTATTTTCGATTTTTATGCGAATTTTTGAAATGTGGGAGCAATAAAAAAAACACCTGCTCATTATGTACAGATTGTTCTTTAATTGCTCCCACATTTCAAAACTTCGCCAAAAATTGAGTTTAAATCCGTTTCCGTNGCTATCGGGCGATGGAAACGGATTTAAACTCGATTTTTTGCGAATTTTTGAAATGTGGGAGCAATTAAAAAAACCGTGATTTTCACTATTTTTGGGATAAAAAATCGAAAATAATTTTTTTCAATATTTTTTTATTGTAAAAAAATCCCATGATTAGGGATATCGAATGAGCCATCGGGCGACGGAAACGAATTTAAACTCGATTTTTGGCGCCATTTTGAAATGTGGGAGCAATCAAAAAAACAACCTGTACATTTCAGGTCCAAAAATCACAAAAATCCACTTTTTTGGTCCACCCTGTATAAATATAAATGATGTGATAGTTCAAGGGTATCAACTTTTAGCCTTCTTTTAATAAGCTTAAAATAAAGGCCAATCAAATTGAGCACGTGACAAAGTTTAATTCTCTTTTATTGACTGTTTGCTTATAGGTATCAGGATTCTAAATGCGTTGGCGATTGTTGACTCTGTACAAAAATTACGGTATAAAAAGTAGTGGTTTAATTCAAAACTATCTATTTTGCACACAAAAAAATTTTGCTTTTTTCAAATTTTACTCTGAAGGGTACAAATAAATTTGAAAATCTATTTGTACCCTAAATCAGGGTAAAATTTAAATTTAGACGGAATTATACCCAAATCAAAAATGGACCTCAAATTTGGATTCACTATAGTCGATTTGCTTTAAACGACACCCATCAACCTATAGAAAAATTCAAATTTGAAAGACTCTGATTTTCAGGAAAAATTTTATGTATTGACACGAAAACTTGAAAATAAACCATTTAAATTCACAATATAGGTTGATGGGTGTCATTTAAAGTTTTTCGACTATGTTGAACACGATAGTGAGGTCCATTTTTGAATCTGACTTTTCTGTAAGGAAATCCATTTTTTGCCAAAACATGGCATTTGGCACAGAAAGGTCAAATTCAAAAACGGACTCCACGTTCAGCATAGTCGAAAACCTCTAAACGACACCCATAAACCTATATTTGAATTTAAATTAATAATTTTCAAATTTTCGTGTCAATACACAAATTTTCCCTGAAAATCAGGGAAATTAAACATTTTTGATTTTTTTAATATACGATATGGGTGTCATTCAAGAGCATTTTTGATGATGAACTCGATTTTGGGTGGGAGGGGGGGGGGGTGTAAATTTTGAATTTGATCAAATTTTCTTGTCGATAACAAAATTTTGATGTGTTCACAAAAAATTTTTAGATTCAAAAATGGAAGTTCCTATGCCCATATCATGCAGCGAAGATCCATCTCTTCCGATTAAAAAACGACAAGTTTTCACAGGTAGAATGTTAGTTTGATGCCAATTGACGACAATTTCTCGACCAAAAATGATCATGAGAATAATTTATAGCGACAGGGGCGAGATTTTTACTTAGTTCGGGAACGAAACAATTATTAATCGGAATCAGGTTTAGAGTGCACTGTAAAAAAGTTGTGTTCTTAGACTTTCCTTGACTATTATTAGTCATATTTTTGGCCATACGCCTACCTTTTTTCACTGCAAAAATTTCTATAAAATTTTTTCTAGTCCTTTCAAATTTAGACTTAGGCTTAGGATGAGCTTAAGCATAGGTTTGGGCTTAGGCTTGGGCTTAGACTTAGACCTAGGCTTGGGATTGGGCTTGGGCTTAGGCTTAGGCTTAGGCTTAGGCTTAGGCTTAGACTTAGGCTTGGAATTGGAATTGGGCTTAGGCTTGGGCTTGGGCTTGGGCTTAGGCTTAGGCTTAGGCTTGGGATTGGGCTAGGCTTAGACTTAGGCTTGGGCTTAGACTTAGGCTTGGAATTGGGCTTAGGCTTGGGATTGGGCTTAGGCTTAGGCTTAGGATTGGTCTAGGCTTAGACTTAGGCTTAGATTTAGGCTTAGGCCTAGGATTAAGCTTAGGCATAGGCTTAGGATTGGGCTTAGGCTTGGGCTTAGACTTAGGCTTGTGCTTAGGTCTAGGCTTAAGCTTAGGTTTGGGCTTAAGCTTGGGCTTGGGCTTCCATCCTTAACTTATAATAAATAATTTTTTTAAATGATACTTTAAAAAATTGTTTTTAGGCCTCTCAGATTTGGTGCAAAAATTTGGTTTTTGGATCAAAAATAATATTTTACTAACAATGACTATATTGTCGGTAGGTATTGGCCTGGTTTTGGGTATAATCCTGAGACAATTTCATCTTTCATCGACGTTGGAAACAGTTATTGCATTTCCGGGTCAAATTTTTATGCAAATGTTGAAACTATTGATATTGCCGTTGATCATTTTTTCGCTTATTTCATGTAAGGTTTGGAATTGGACATTGGGGTCGAAAATTGAGCTTGATCTGGATGAGGTCAAAATTGAAAATAGATCTCAGATTCAGCATCGTTAAAAAGCTCTAAACGACACCTTACAACAAGGTGTAAAAAAATTTAAATTGACCGAATCCTATTTTCAGAGTAAAGTTGAGTATTAACACGAAAATTTGAAAATCGCAATTTTGATCCAAAACCTATCATGTTGGGTGTCACTTAGAGGTTTTCGACCAAGCTGAACACGATGGTCAAGTCCATTTTTAAATTTGAGTTATACCTGCAAAATTACATTTTTGGAAAAAATTGATTTTTTCATACAAATTTCTCTTTTAAAAACGGACCTTCCCATCATATTCGCATAGTCGAAAACCTCTAAACGACACCCTTAAACATATATACTTTTAAATTTTCGTGTCAATATACAACTTCCCCTGAAAATCAAGATTTTTTCAAATTTGAATTTTTCTATAGGTTGATGGGTATCGTTTATAGCAAATCGACTATGTTGAACCCGAATTTGAAGTCCATTTTTGATTTTGATCAAACCCTAACAAAATTCAAAATTTACCCTGATTCAGGGAAAATATTTATTTTATCATTCTTTAAACAAACATATATTTCTAGCCCTAGCCCAAATGGATGCCAAAAAATCTGGCCGTATGGGTATTATAGCTGTTTCTTATTATTTTACTACTGCCACTTTGGCTACTATAGTAAATTTTTTGAATTTTTAAAAAGTCTGTGTATTAACACGAATATTTGAAAATTTAGGTGTCGATCACATTGGTGTTGCTAATCCATCCTGGTAATCCCAAAATGAAAGAAAATCATATAGCAAATACAACACATGCAAATGTATCTCCGTTAAATTCGATTTTTGATTTGATAAGGTATATATGGTTGAGAGAAGGGGGGGGGCGCAATTTTTTAAAAATTTTGTAGCTATTATACAGTAGGGGGCCACCCAAATAAAAATTTTTTCTGGAAATGACCCCTCTAGGGATAAAAACATGCAGGGAATCTGAATTTGACATTTTCGAAGCGAAAAAACGTTTCCCTGATTCAGGAAAGACTTGTGTATAGAAGCGAAAAGTAGCAAACATATAGGCAAAATCGTATTTTTGCGACTTTTCGCTTCAATACAATCTTCCCCTGAATCAGGAAAGCGTTGTTTCGCTTCGAAAATATCAAATTCGGACTCTTTGCATGTTTTTGCCCCTAGAGATGTCATTTTCTAAAAAAATTTCACGTGGGTGGCCCCCTCTCCTACTGTGTAGTAGCTCCAAAAATTTTTTAGAAATATGTTCCCAGATAATATTGTTCGAGCAACTTTTCAAAAAATCCAATCCTCTTCAAATAGTTCAAGTTCTGGTGGTGATGATGATGGATCTACGGAATATATATGGGGAATGAATGTGCTAGGTACTCTCTCCTTCAAAAAATTTGGAACTACTACACAATAACAGGGGCTACCTACGTGAAAATTTTTTCGAAAGTTTTTTCTAGAAATGACCCTTCTAGGAAGTAAAAACATGTAGGAAATCCAAATTTGGCATTTTCGAAGCGAAAAAATACTTCCCTGATTTAGGGAAGGCCTGTGTATTGAAGCGAAAAGTCGAAAAAATGCGATTTTGCCTAAAAATGATCCCTTTTGGGGTAAAAATGTTCGAGAAACCCGAATTTGACATTTTCAAATTCTTCCCTGATTTAGGGAAGGCCTGTGTATTGAAGTGAAAAGTTGAAGAAATGCGATTTTTGCCTAAAAATGGCCCCTTTTATGGTAAAAACATGCGGGAATCCGAATTTGACATTTATAAAATTCGAATTTTCGCGTCAATATACAGCTTTTTTTGAATCCGAGGAATTTTATAAATGTCAAATTCCCCGCATATGTTTACCTTCAAGAGGGGTCGTTTTTAGGCAAAAATTGCATTTTGCGACTTTTCGCTTCAATATACAAGCCTTCCCTGAATCAGGGAAGCGTTTTTTTTGCTTCGAAAATGTCGAATTCGGATTCCCCCGCATGTTTTTAGCCCTGGAGGGATCATTTCCAGAAAAAATGTTTGAAAAAATTTTCACGTGGGGCCCCCCATTGAAAAAATTTTTTGAAATTTTTAGGGATTATTGTATTTTGCTCAGCCTTGGGAATCTCTTTATCCCAAATTGGTGAACAGGCCAAACATGTGGTGAACATTTTTGTGATATTGGAAAGAGCAGTGATGAATCTTATTAAAGCAGTTATGTGGTAAGGGGTTGTATGTATTGAAACGAAAATTTGAATTTCGAAATGAATAATGGACCACGGGTTCGAATACAGCATAGTCGAAAAACTTTAAACGATATATAGAAGTCTAAGTAAAATTCAAATTTGAAGTTACCCTGATTTTCAGGTAAAATTTTGTGTATTGACACGAAAATTTGAAAATCGATATTTTAAATCTAAAAAAAACCTCTAAATGACACCAAACATGATGGATTTTGGATCAAATTTACGATTTTCAAATTTTCGTATTAATACTCGACATTTTCCCTGAATCAGAGTTTTACCAAATTTGAATTTTACCCCATGTTGTAGGGTGTCGTTTAGAGCTTTTCAAATATGCTGAATCAGAATCAGATGTCCATATTTTATTTTGATCTCAGTTGACCAAAATCCATTTTTACTCTATACCAATTTTTCAAATTTTCGTGTCAATACTCGAAAATTTTCAAATTTCAGGTTCGCTCCAGTTGGCATAATTAGTCTAATCGCAGGAAACCTCATAGAACTCGATGACTTGAGTCGAACCGCCGAAGGCCTCATGCTATACCTACTCACCATCCTAGCTGGTCTAATGATCCACTGGTTAATTACAACCCCTATTTTATATATTATATTAACCAGAAAAAATCCGTTTATTGTTGCCAGGACTATGTTACAAGCATTTTTTACAGCATTAGGAACTTCATCGAGGTAATGACCCTGATTCAGGGTAAATATGCAAATTTATGAAATTTAAAAAAATATGACAATTTTGAAAAAAATATATAAATATGAAAATTCAAAAACAATGCAAATTTTGGAATAAAAATTTGAAAATAAAAATATGCAAATTTTGAAAAAATCAAATTTTCGCTTTAATATCCAAAGTTTAGTGGTGCAGCACTGCCAATCTCAATCAATTCCATGGAGACAAAAATGAAAATTGATAAAAGAATAGCAAGGTTTATACTACCACTGGGAAATACAATAAATGTGGTATGTTTTAAAGCTTCCCTGAATCAGGATCAATTTCGAAATTTGAAAATATTTGATCAAAATCGACAATTGACTTCAAATTCGGATTCAGCATAGCCGAAAACCTTGAAACGATATAAGAACCCGTGATGAAAATCAAATTTAATGAAACCCTGATTTTCAGGGATAATTTTGTGTATTGACACGAAAATTTGAAAATCTTCATTTTAAATCCAAAATATAGGTTCATGGGTGTCACTTAGAGGTTTTCACTATGCTGAACAAGATAGTGAGGACCATTTTTGAATTTGGAATTTTCCTGCAGAATTTCATTTTTGACCAAAATGGAAGATTTTCAAATTTTCTTTTCAATACACAAAATTTGCCTGAATCAGGGTTTTGTTAAATAATTTTACCATAGAGTTCTATATGGCGTTTAAAGGTTTTCGACTATGGTGAGGTCCATTTTTCATTTCGAATTTTCTGTCCAAAATTTCATTTGTTGATCCTGANAGAGTTCTATATGTCGTTTTAAAGGTTTTCGACTATGGTGAGGTCCATTTTTCATTTCGAATTTTCTGTCCAAAATTTCATTTGTTGATCCTGATTCAGGCAACTTTTTATTTAGGATGGGAATGCTCTTTATGAAGCTGTAGCCGTAATTTTCATTGCACAAATGAACAATATGCATTTATCTTTGCCCCAAGTTATTACTATAAGGTATACCCCCCCCCCCACGAAACTTATAGTCTAAAATTTTTTGGCTACCACAGAACTTTTTATTGAATCAAGCAATATGTACATTGAAACGAAAAGAAACGCGGGTCCTTATATAGCTTTTTATGCATCCCTGCGTGGTCGTATGGCGAGAAAATCGAGATTAGTACTAACTAATCCTGATTTTCCCGCCATACGACCACGCAGAAACCCATCAAAAAAGCTATCCACGTTTCTTTTCGTTTCAATGTACGCGTTGCCTGATTCAATAAAAAGTTCCGTTGTAGCCAAAAAAATTTCGATTATAAAAATTATTTTTTTAGTATAACCACAACCTTGGCATCAATGGGGACTGGATCAGTCCCAATCGGTCTATTACCAGTCCTCTTGGTTTTGAACAGTATTGGTCTGCCAGTCAGTGATGTGACATTTTTGTTTACGGTCGACTGGTTGATGTAAGTCTTACATTCCAAAAAATTGTGTATTGAAACGAAAATTTGCAGTGATCGTATTCGCACTGCTATAAATGTGATGGGAGATGGTTTTACAACAGCTATTGTTTCACATCATTTTGGCGATCAACTAAGTTGTATTGAAGAAGAGACTGAGATGAGCGAAGGATGTTCTGTAAATAAAAATGGTATTTTTGAATTTTATGCAAATTTTTGAAAAAATTTCAAAAATGAACATCACACTAGTGATGATGAATGTTACAAGTGAAAATTTGCGTTTTTTTGGCTACCACGGAACTTTTTATTGAATCAGGCAACGTGTACATTAAAACGAAAAGTAACATGGATACTTAATAGCTTTTTTGATGCATCCCTGCATGGTCGTATGGCGGGAAAATCAGGATTAGTTAGTACTATTGAATCAGGCAATGTAGTTAGTACTAATCATCCCGCTATACGACCACGCAGGGATGCATAAAAAAGCTATACAAGGATCCACAAAATGTGAAAATCATCAATTTTGTTCTAAAGTATAGTCAATAGTGTCGGAAGTTCTTGATTATGCTGAATCCGATTTTGAGATTCCTTCTTGAATTTGTGATTTTTATTCAAAATTTGACTATTTTACACTACTTTATTTGTTTAGATGCTAACGATATGAAAGGATTGTTGACTCCTGACCTGAACGGACTTGAAATTGGCTGCCATGACAAGAAACTCAAGTCAAAAAATGTTGTTTGAGCTGTTAGGAAATATTAAAATCCATTCATAGTGCTGTAAAAATCGGGTTGTAAATAAAGTTAATACATATTTAAGAAATTCTTATACAGCAAAAAAGAGATAAATCAGACAAATCTTAAGCTCTCATAGGTCTAGCCTCGGGCCTCTAGTTCATAAAGAAATCTGTAAAAGAGTTTAAAAAATATTTTAGTATGACAAAACATAAAATATCATTTCAGGCATAAAAACCTGTTAAATAATAGTACGATTGAATTTTCATAAAGCAGTTTTATTTTTTAAATATAATAACGAAACAAAATATAACAACTTAAGAAACATTTCCATAACATTGAAGCAAATAAAAATAAGTCACATTATGGTACAACAGAATAACAAAATATAACGCTTTTCATAGCTTTAAGAAAAATGTCGGCTACTTGGGGAAGTGAATAAGGAACCCGCCCGTCCGATCTAGCAAGTTAAGCAACGTTGGGCTCCCAGGTTCGACCCCATTGGGGCAAAAATTTTGATCTACACAAAAAATTTTTGCTCCATTCTTTGTAAGGAAAGTTTTTTATATATCGAAATTTTCGCCCTAATCGAACCTGAGGGCCTAATGCTGCTTAACTTGCCAGATCGGACGGGCGGCTTCCTGATCCACTTCGCCAATTAGCCGACATTTTTCGTAAAGTTAGTCATGAAAAACGTTATACAGGGTGAGTAAAAAAGTGCATTTTTGTGATTTTTGGGCCCGAAAAAGTTTTTGAGACCGGAAATTTTTTTACTAAAAATGACCCATATAAGAGTAATTTTATGCGGAGAATCGATTGTGCGCATTCCCGAAGCATGAAAACGCTTCATTGACTCTGATTCAGGGAATGGATTCGGTGTATTTAGCGAAAATCGAAACATTTTCTTTTTTCGTCCGTACACCAACTCCATTCCCTGAATCGGGATTAAGATAATTTTTTCATGCTTAGAAAATGTGCATAATCGATTCCCTCGCATAAAATTACCCACAAATGGATGCTTTCAGAGCGAAAATAGAAATTTTTCGATTTTTGCGTCAATATATCGAATCTATTCCCTAATGAAGGGTAATGAAGCGTTTTCATGCTTCGGGACTGCGCGCAATCCATTTCCCACATAAAATTACACGTATATGGGTCATTTTTAGTCAAAAAATATCAAGTCCCAAAAAATTTTTTTGAGTCACAAAAATGCACTTTTTTAAACTCACCATGTACAATAAAATAGGAAAATTGAGTAAGGTAACTTGAAAATTTTTGTAATAATTAATACCGGTCAAATAATATAGTACACATAAATTTTCATATAAGTTGTATTTTTCAAATATAAAAGACTGGTAAAATATATTAATTTAAGAAAAATTCGACAACATTAGAGCAAATAAAAATAAGTCGCATTATTGAACAAGAAATTGATCAAATACATAAAATAGTCATAATTGAGAAAGGTAACTTCAAAATTTTGGATCTAAGTTGGTGATGAAGTAAAATTCATGTTACCTTAATCGGAAATGGTATACTTAAATAAGCGTAGAACAATTATTTCTACAACCACAGTGACCAAAAGTGCAATAATTTCCATGTTTGCCACAAAACGCTGTAAATTTCACCATTTGTTCGAACAAGACAACCTTAAATTCAGCACTCATTTTTTTATATTCAGGTTTAAAGGTCAATTCTCGAACAAATGAAAGCTTCTTAAGGTGTTCCGAATTGAGACAAGCAATTGTAGTTTCCGGAAGATTGTAATTATCCACCAATAGCAGCTTCTTTGCCATCGGAATTGCCAACGTATCCTTGAGAAATTTATCGCACTTTTGAAGCACATTTTCAATTTGATAAAAAACTGCTAGCTTTAACAAGAATTCACACGTTTGCGCTAAAAAATCATTTCGCTATCTATTACACCGCGTTGCATAAATATGCACACCCTACGATTTTTTAAGTTATATTTGTATAGAAAATAACATTTCCAAAATTGAACGATTCACACCTCTACCAAAACGGCACCGAATTTGATGAGCGAAAACACTTGCTAAGAGTCTATATTTTATGTCCCTATAATAATTTTTCCAAAAACTCAACATCTTGAAAAAGTTAAGAGGCCTAGAAGCAAGTGAGACCCATTTTCAGTGCAAATTGGAGATTTAAGAAATATGCATAGATGCACACTCGGAGGCCAAAATTTTCGTTTTTATCGTATTCAGGGACTCAAAGCCATATTCTAATAAAAGAAATTGCATAAAAAGCATTTTCCCTACTTATTTTTAGAACGGGTGTGCATTAGAGATCGGCAAAACCATAGTTCCAAATATTCGATAAACTATTTGGATTTGGAAGTATTCGAATAATTGACTCTATGATTTTTCACATACAAATTTTGGCAATTTTGTTTTTTAACCCTTCCTCAAATTCAAACTCCTACTACTCAATCCAGTCCATCAACACAAATGTAGTGGCACATTATGCAATTCATTAACTCAAATATTCTCTTATTTTTATTTTCTTGATAAATATTATCCTGAGTAAATCTATAAATTTTGAACAAGGTATTTATTCAATCGATATTTCATTTAAAAATATTTTATTTCATGTAATAATACTGTGTTATAGCTTCAATAACTAAAAATGATTGTTTTGTAATACCGCTACTACTTTTAGTAACTCGCTACTACTTTTAATAATTGCCCAAAATTCATATTTCTTTCAGAAATATGTTTTTTCAATACCCTTTTATCATTCGAAACAACTTTGGATAGATTACATTATCGGAATATTAAAAACCTGAAAATTGATGTAATGTGCATATTTATGCAACGTAGTGTATAGAAGACTTTACATACCGGTAACCTCTTCCTGTGGTTGATAGAGAACCTTAAGAAGAGTCAAGAATTCGTCGTATTTCAAATTTTCCGGTCCCATAAGAGTAATTTCTTTCTGTTGGCCTTCAACAAATTTACCTAAGAGCATCTTGTGAAACACTTCGGAATGGACAGCAAGATACTAAACGAATGAAGTTAAAGGAGATGAAAAATAAATTACACTGCGAGTAACATGCAAGCGCTTTCCTTCAACAATAAGAACAACATCCGAAAGAGAATTTGGCACGCTAAAGTCCGTAGTCATTTTGAAATTATTCACTATAAGATTAAATAACCATAATTTGACAAAAAAGAGAAAATAAAATGAGCAAAGTATGGCAAAAAATATTTCAGGTATAAAATTTCCAACAGTTACCTATTACTTATATAACAGCCAGTAGTATTAAAAAATAAGGCAAATTTTTATAGCAAAATTAAATTTTTGACACCCCTAAATGAATTTTCTGGAAAAAATTTTGATGCTATCTTATTTAGCACAATTTTTTACATAATATAACCAAAATTTAGCCAAATTAAACGACATGAAAAAAGTTATCCCAAAAAACCGTCACCAATCACATTTTTCATTGAAAAATAGGGGATATTTGGTAAAAAATCGGCCTTTTTTGACCCTTAAATGAATTTTTCTCGGAAAAATCGAAACGTCACTTTCATCCTGGTGTATTAGGGCAACTTTAAAAAAAGAATTTAAAAAAATTAAACAACACGATTTTTCTCTAGAGCTTTAAACGGAATAAAAATCAACCAAAACTCAAAAAATTGATATTTTTAATTTGACAATTTTATTGAAAAATGGTAAAAAAACAAATTAAACATAAAAATAAAATAAAGTATAAAAACCAAATATAAAAATTCAATATCATAAAAATTAAACTCTTTATTCAACACAAAAAATAAGAACTTAAGCATAATAAAATCAAGGAAAAAAGTAATAAGAAAATCCAAAGGGATAAACAAAAATGGAATATATGGATAAAATAAAACCCAGATTGAACTAAATTAAGACAATTTTGATTGATTGAACGTGGCCATTATGGGTTCGACTTCTGACTTCGAGGTCTTAAGCGTTTCTTGACCTGAATCGAACTCAGTGATGATTCAGACAACATAATATTCGTGCTTGAGCCAAGAGTAGAAGTTGAAGGGCCCTGGAAAAATGAATATATAATCACAAACAAGATTGGACAAGCTTTTCAAATAATTGATTATGAAATAAATTTTGGGACCATTTTCGAGTTTAACCTAATTTTTAGATTTATGTACCATAGGATACAGGATGTTCCAAAAAACCGTCATCTGGTAATTTTTTGGCGAAAATTTTTTCTCTAAAATGACTCATTAAGGGTATTTTTATGCGAGAAATCAATTAATCGCATAAAAAACCTTGAAAATGCCTCCTAGACCATAAAATATAAGATGTTCATATTTTTTCAGTAGGAATTCCTAATTGAAAATTGGATATTTCATGGTCTGGGAGACGTTTTCGATGCGCGCAATCGATTTTTCGCATAAAAATACACCTAGTAAACGATTGTAGAAGAAAAAAAATTTTTGAAAAAATTTCGCCAAAAAATAAACAAATAGCAAGTTTTTTTTTTGGAACACCCTGTACAAACAGGGATAAAGAGGGGAGTTTGATGCTAAGCTGTATCTCCAAAATTTTGGCGAACTTTTCTGTTTTTTTTCGAATTTTTTAAATTAATATCAGTATAAGAAAAAACTAGCGCCGCAGCGTAATTTTTTTGTTTGAAAAATAGTTGTTTTTGAGCTGAAAATGTTCAGAAATTTAATTTTTGGTACAAAAAATTGAAAATTTTTGGTGAAAAATAGGCAATTTTGATTAAACGGCCAACCCAGCAGCTGATCCTCGTCCCCATGGTAAAATTATATCGCGGTATTATTCGAGGCCAAAGAGGCTCTTAAAAAATATATACACAAAAACTTCATAATTGCAAATATAAGAGGTAAAATTGTGGAGGTTGAGATTTATTGGGTTGATCCAAAAGTTCTCGGGCTTCATTTTTCACTTCTTACCTTCAAGATGAAAAGTGAAGTCCGAGAAATTTTTGGATCAACCCAATATTGATTATTATTAAGTAAAAAATGCTAACCATATTTTTAGCTCGCTCTCGTTTTACAGCCCGTTTTGTATAGGTACGCTGTTTTTTGCCGCCCGTTTTGCGAGATGATGCTGTAGCTCCTTGATCTGACTCATCCATAGCATTAGAATAATGAGTCATTCGTGATTGGCTCAATAAAATATCGTATCCTGAAAATGAAACGAGTAAAAATTAAAATTTTCGGATTGAAAAATGATTCCAAAATTGATATTAAACCCAATAAATCGATTGTTGAAACCAAAATGGGTCCAAAATAAAAATTTTGAGCTAAAAAATTCAGACAAATAGATTTTATCTTAAAATTTTATTAACGTCAATTTTCGGTACCTGGAATCACTGGCTTCTTAATTTCCGAAGAAATATTGGCTGGTTTTTGTGGACTCTCTTCTTCATCCGAATTTAATGATTGATCACTAGGTTCATCACTATCAAAAAGGCTCACATACTTCGATACTTTGTTAGCTATAACAACAAAAACTTAGTCCTAGTCAGACATTTTTAATACCAAAATTTTGAATCCGAAAAATGGATGTTAAAAAATGGACAAAATTTAAAAAACATGTATTGAGTTGTACCATAATTTTTGGGCTTTTGCTATTTAAATGGAATCTTTACAAAAATAACACCTACGTGGGTTTTTCTATGCGAGGAATCGATTGCGCGCATTGCCGAATCATGAAAATGCTTCCCTGATTCAGGGAAATGAATGGGTGTATTGTATTGAAGCAAAAATGAACCAATATTTGGATTTTCGTCGGAAAAACTATTGTCTAGGGGTTTTTCTAGACGGGAAATCGTTTACGCGCATTTTCAATGCATGAAAAAATTTCCCTGACACTCATTTAAGCGAGTTTAAACGATTTTTTATTATTATGAAACCTTAGAGAGTATATATGGGCAAAAATACCATACTATAAAAAAATAAATACGCTACCCTGTTCAGCCGGTTCTTCAATCTTCATCGGTTTTTCTGTCATAACCAACTCTTCTTCAGGTTCCTCCTCATCGATAATCAATCTACCAGGAGAGCTAAAACTTGGCGGTCTCTGAAAACGGGTATACGACATCTTGGGAATCTTGGGCTGGATTCGAATTTCATTCAAGGCTAAAAATATTTTTATATGTTAAAATTTAAAGTTAGAAACTGAGCTCAAAATTGATTTAAAAAATCGATTAAAAGAAGCAAATGAATAAAAATAATTTTTCTGATAAATTCAAAAAACATATTTATATATAAAAATTTGATAAATCAAAAAATTTTTGATTCTTTTCATATAGTTTCAATCAACTTTTTCATTTAGTTTTTCTACACGTTTAGACTAAAGTACAGTAGTCTGTTCAAAAAAGCTTGTGTATTACAATAAAAACATGTACACAAATTCAAAATTTTAAACGCAATTATCTCAAAAACTACGATTCAGAACATGCCGTAAAAAAACAAAAATTCTTCATTTTTCATGAACTTTCCGAATATCAACAAAAATGGCAACTTTTTTCCCACAGACCTAGTCCTTTAAGAGAAAAACCATTTTCGAGATTAAAATTTAACAACATATTAATCATCAAACCTGATTCACCCGGTTCCTGGTGAATTTGAACGGCAATTTTCTGCCAATTTCCAACTCGGTCCTGTTGGCGCTTCCCCAAAATTGGTTTCTGAGCCACTTCTGACGAACATGGCATACTAGCTTGAACATCAGCCAAAATATTTTTCTCCGTGCCTTCACTTGGTTGTTCAACATTCACTGGATTCAATTCTTGACCAGCATGGGCGTTCAAATTTCGCATAATTTCAATAAGAGGCGGATCATTTTTTGGATGTTCGATAATTTTCTGATCGTCGGTGATACTTTCCTGAAGTTCTTCATGAATGGTAGCCGATTTTGATAGATTTTTGAAAAGTTGATTAGTCGTTTCGGCATTTTTGGCCATAAGTATCGGATTTTTTGCAAAATTAGCAGTTTCGGCATTTCCTTCGTTTCTAAAAATATCTATAAGCTGGATCAGACGTCCGAATCGGATTCAGACAAAATTCTAGATCGGATGCAACATATACAAATAATAAAGTGGGCAAAATTATATATCACAACTAACATAATTTCCTGTTCAGCCATTAGCTGTTCCCGATTCTCTCCTCCTCCACTAAATCTCTGTTCAAAAAATCGAGGCAAATTAATTTCCAATTTCGAATCTGATCTAGCTAATGCCTTTAAACGTTCTTGATTTTTGGCCATTTGGTAGCCCTTTGTTTCCATGTACGGCATATGAGAAAATCGACAAAGCTGACCAAATTTGCACAAGCCTTTGAAGAAATTTTGGCATGGTTTGATATTAAGTTCTAAAAAATAAAAAAATTAACATAAAAACAATTTTTGAGCCCAAATAGGTCTAAAAAATCTTTTTTTTGTTACGAAATAAGTCAAAATTCAAAAACTACTGACCCAATTGTTGCGGATGCTCAGAAAAAATTGGTCTTGTAACTGGTGGAAAAAATTTCAAATTCGGCTGATAAGCATGACCATCAGTGTATTGGTTAGCCTGTACAGATGTACCTGGAAAATACAACAAATGATAATTTCGCTTGTTAACTTTTTTTTGTTGCTGAAAATTTATCAATTTTGGATTTAAAAAATCGATAACTCAATTTTAAACTAAAAAATTCCATTTTAAAAATTTAAAATTCAATTTTGAATCAAATTTTAGATCCAAAATCGATCTGTTTCTAAGCTCAAAAATCGATTTTTGTAGAGCTGAGAAAACTGATAAAAATTGTTCAGTTTCGGTCGGTAGAAAATTTTGTCATTTTTGATGAAAAATTAAAATGAAAAAAAATGATTAAGCAAAAACAGCGCCGCAAAATTTTTTAGAAAATGGTTGTTTTATAGCTGAAAATGCTCAGAAAATTACGATAAATGGGAAAATTTGAAATTTTTATGAAAAATAGGAACATTTGGACATTTTTGGTGAAAAAATGGAAAAATTTTCCATTTTGTGAAAAATTATAAATGAGGACTATTTAGATTTTTAAAAAATTTTGTGCAAAATCACGAGCCCTTATGATTTTTTTACTTTTAAAATTTTAGGGAGGTAATTACCCTTTTTACTTCTGGTAATTTCGGCACTGCTTCGGTCGGTGTTTTGACTTTCAGTCATTTTTTTCGATTTTTCAAACATGAGATTCCGTTTTTTGTTGCATATTGCATAAATATACACAATAACAAATAATACATACTCAGTAAATCATTTGGCATAGTCATAAACTTTCCAACAGGTGGCTGCATTACTAACAAATCCACATCTTTACGGTTATACAATTCTGAAGGACGCTGCCAAACAGAAGTTTTCGAGCTGGGATTATAGAAAAACAGCTTAAAATTATTGCCGTCCTGTATCCATACAACGTGCCACGGTGTGCCAGAAACTGCAGTGCTGAATTGTTTGGCTTCTTGATTCTTGATCTGTTCTTTCTCGTGGAAGACAGATTTCGACTTTTTCAATAAGTCGGCCATATTTTCTTCAGGCAATGATTCGACTACAAGTGAAGAAGCGGCTTTTTGAATCGGGGCATCTTGATCAGGCTGGAAAATCATAAATATAAAAAATCGATTTCTGTGTCAGTCGTATGTAACCATAGCTGTACAAGGAGGGGGGTACTGGCTCCTAAATACGACATGGTCGCTTAAAAATTCTAGGCAAAATATTACAAATTTTCGGCAAAAAGACGAAGTGGAGAGGGGATAGTACCCTCCCCCTTGTTCAGCTATGTATGTAACCACGAGATCTCAGGAACGATAAATCGGATTGACATGCGGTCTTTTTTAATAAATAGTAGATAGGGTGTAGATGTGCATGAAACAAAAAAGGAATCAGAGGCAACATTTTTTACCACTTGGGGGACCAAGAAGAAATCGAATTTTAAAAAAGTTTTCCAAATCGGCAGATTTTTTTTACTTGGGGATTTTTCGACATGAAAACACGCTGGCGATATTTTTTAACAAAAATTTGTGAGCAAATAAAAAAAATTAGGAGGTTACCATTGGTTTTAAGCCATTTTTGGCTCCAAAAATCGTACCTTTTCCAAATTTGACTCATCAGATACTAAAGTGTGAGTCGCAGCAGTATCAATTCCACTATCCGTATAAATTTGACTTTCAATAAATATGCGCTCACATAAAGCTTCAAGATATGGGTTCAATTTCAGCTTAAAAACAAAAATATTTTTTTAAACAAGTTTTTTGGATCGTAGATCTGATATTATTAAGCGTAAAAAAGATTTGTGCTAAAAATGAATTTTTGAGATTTAAAAAATTTAGCTTAAAATTTTAAAAGTGAATTTAAACCTGAAATTACAAAAATTTTAAAGAAATGCCAAAAAATAAGAAAAGACAATGAAGCAAAAACTCAATAAATAAAATACCTCAAATTTCGGTTCGTTATTGCAACCGCCATGGATTTTTCCGAAATGCTGACTCACGTCATTGGCATTGTTACTCGTATAACTACATTTGGCACATTTCACATTTTGGTAGTTCGGAAGTTCTTTGCGAATTGCCTCCAAGAAAACACCTTTCTCATCCGAATGCAATTTACGGCAATAGGCACAAATAATTTGATCGCTATTTTTAGACATTCTTGAGCTTAAAATGAACTTTTTAAACTTTAAAAAATTTTAAACAAAGGTATGCAAAATTTCAAAGAAAAGTAAAGATTTTTTATCCTATTACAATAAATGTGTAATGTTTGTGAGGATGTATAGATGATCTCGGGAACTATAGATTTAAACCCAGGATACTAAAACACAAAAGTTGTCGGGGACGATGAGAGAAGACGATTCAAATCAAATTTATTCCGCATGCAACAGTCTACCAATTAAGGAATACAGACTAAGTTATAGCATACTACAAGGGGGGAGGTTCTCGGCTAAAGGGCAGTATATCCTCACCTAAGGGGCAAAAGTCCTCTCCAAGGAAACATTGATTGTTATAGCGCTAGCTGGACTTTTGCCCCTTAGGCGAGGATATACTGCCCCTTAGCCGAGGACTTTTGTTCCCCCTTGTATAACGATAAATATAAATAGTATGATTAGATCATCTAATTTAGATGCATAGTTGTTTCATTCGTACGATTTTCACTAGAGTTAGAAAACCGGTCACAGCTGTACAGGTGTTTCTTTTTCACAAAGTCTGAAGCCAGTGGGTATCTTGCTCGAAATGTCATCTGGGGTCCAAAGAACACAGTCTCTGTGGAACACAGAACACTTGGAACACAATGTGTTCAAGAACACAGGAACACAAATGTGTTCTGTGTTCGGAACACAGAACACAAAATGTGTTCCAACTCGGAACACAATATGTGTTCTGAACACAGTTGTGTTCGGAACACAATGTGTTCGGAACACAGTTGTGTTCTGTGTTCCGAACCCATTTTGGACCCCAGAATGTCATATACAGTCAAACCCCTAACTAAGCCCACCGCTCGGGGGCTTTAAAGGGGGTTCACGCCCAGTACGCTTCTCGAAAAAATTTTTTCTCCAAATTGGCTGATTTTTGGTACTCGGGGAAGGGGAGGTTTTCGGTCACGAGAAATCGATTGGAGCAAGTCCCGAGTTCCGAAAAAATGTTTATAACCCCCTATAGGTTCGAAAACCCCAAATACCAAAAATCAGCCAACTTGGAGCTAAAATAAAAAAGTTAAAAAAATTGATTTTTAACATGGGGTACCCCGATAGGGGGTCATGAAAATTTTTTCGGAACTCGACTTGCGCCAATCAGTTTCTAGTGCCCGAAAACCCCCAAGTACCAAAAATCAACCAATTTGGAGAGAAAAATTTTTCGAGAAGCGTACTGGGCGTGCACCCCCTTTAATATTTTCAATATTTTGTGATGTTCCTTTTGAAATTCGGAGCTTTTCAATCACCCAATTTTCCTTTTTTTAAATCGAAGCATAAAAAAGAAAAACTTTATATTGATTTGTTCCAAAAGTTTCTTACACACTTTTCACATCTCATCACTTTTTTCAAGAAAACGAGAGTAGTAAATAACATTTTACTTTTTTTAATACTTTTACTTTTTCTTGGAAAAGAGTGAAGTGCAAGAACTTTTGTAACAACCCAATGTCATTAAATCTTATTTTTCAGATATTCTATCAGTCAGAAGATCTTCTAAAATGTGTTCTTTTACACGTTCCGCGATTTTAGTGTTGTGCATTTTGTTGTTGTCGGTGAGCATAAAATTTTTTGACAAAATAGTCTAGAGAGGGGACACTTATTTTTGAACAATTTTTCAAATTTTAACTTTTTTCGTTAAAGGAAGAACTCGTAAGCACTCGGATCAGAGCGGAGATTTCGTTCGGGGCGTTCGGAGACTTATCGATCGGATCAGGAAATCTCATCTCCCCTCCGAGCGCGATAGCGCTCGGTCCCCCAGCTTATTTCTTTAACAGTTAAACGGCGGACCGAATCCACGGTGGCCCAATCTTATAAAAAAACTTGAGTCACCGAAAAAAGGGCTCAAATAGTTTTATTGTTCCAAAAGCGCTATTTTTAAGCCAAAATTAGCCCTTGAGAAAAAATTTAAAAATTTTTTTGAAATTTTACTAAAAATCTCTTAGTCCTCCAAGGGGTAAAAATTCGACAATTTCAAAGTTTCGAAATTTTGAATGAAATCTATTTTATCTTGTCCCTCGTGTCCAAAAATGGTGGAAAAGTGCAAAGAAGATTATTCCCCCTTTTAACTGATCGCAAAATATTCAAAAGTGCTTTAAAATATTTTTAAAATTGACTTTTTTGACCCCCATTACAATTATATAGATTCTTGGTAATTTTAAATTTTCTAACATGAGCCTTTTAGCTTCCTCAAATTAATAGTGGCCCAGTGGCTTATGGTATTTGTCAAGCTGGATGTGCGGCATTGGTTGTTGCTTGTTATACTGCGGCTGGAGCAACTTTTGGGACGATTACTGCTGGTGCTGCTACTCCAGCTGTGATTATCGCTTGCAACGTAGCATTTGGAAAATGCCAAGCAGCATGTTGTGCTGCCTTATTGGCTCCAACTCCATAGGTTGGAGATAATAAGGCAATCAAAATCTTTGTTAATTGTATATATGTTTTTGTTTAAATTTTATTTTTGTGAAATGTTCTACTGTATTATTTTATCTTTCAATCAGTATACGATAGTAAAACTTTCACTATATTATGCTGTGATGTTTTATGTTGTTCATTGTTTACTTCAATGTGGGTCATGTGCTCGTAATAAATTTAAAAACACTACTCTATATATTATAACGGCATCCTAAATTACACTACGAGACATAATTATATCGCCGCGCTGATTTTTGATAGTTCCTGGGTCTAGAGCACTTAAAGGACCACTAGCAACGGCTTCGGAATGACCGAAATTTTTGAAAATGAATTTCTCGAGCGATCATTTAAATCGGATTTTCACGAGTGACCACATTTTGGATAGCTGTAGATCTGAGGAATTTTTTATGATAAAAATTATCGAAAAAACTTTTATTTTCGCTGAGATATGAAACTTTCAAGTTGGTGACTTTTTCCCAATTTTTTCCGCATTTTTTCCACATTTTCAAAAATTCGCCAAAAATCGAGTCTAGGTCGGATTTCTTCGAGCGACGGCATTTTTGGAATTTGGGATATTGGGGTAT
>OZJO01027360.1:0-36325 GCA_900406225.1 Acrobeloides nanus | reverse complement strand
TACCAATTTTTAAAACCTATTTTTCACTATTTTTGGGTTAAAAAATCGAAAATAAAATTTTTTCGCAATATTTTTTAATATTTTTTTATCGTAAAAAAATCCCGTTATTAGGGCTATCGAATGAGCCATTGGGGACGGAAACGGATTTAAACTCGATTTTTGGCGCCATTTTGAAATGTGGTACCAATCAAAAAAACAACCTGTATCTATTTTGCAATCCCATCATAGAAAAAAGGTCAAAAATTTCGTCAGAACGATTTCTATAGAGAAATATTAACATTTTTCATACTAGGTTACATCTTAGGAAATCCAGATTTAAAAAAAGTTTAGATTAGAGATGTAACGTTAGCCAAATTTTTCCGTTATTAGTTGCGTTATTCAAAAATTTGTTATCGTTATTCGTTATTTTATCGAACTCCAAGAATTTTCGCGATCGTTATTTGTTATAACGAAATCCCACCCCCAAATAGTTATTTTCGATATTCGTTATAACGATAAACTTTACATTCCTAATCTGGATATTGACATGAAAACATGACTTATTCTCAAAATGAGCGATTGGATCTTATTCCACAGTTCCTGAAAATCGGGAAAAGTCTTTCTAGCTGAGCAATCTATAGTGAAATACACTTCAGGGTGATATTTAGAGCCTAAACAAACATATCCTATCATTTTCCCGAAAAAGTGAACATTCGCGATTCTTGATCTCTATAGGCTCTGATTCGACTCCCCCTCAGACCTTGAATTTTTGCATATTTTATTTTTTCGCCAAAAAACACATTTATACCCCATTTCGATGCGAGAAACACGAATCCGAGCGAATTTTCGAAAAATAAAATTGTCTAGGGGTCGAATTTTACAAGATTTAGCATATATGAACTTTTTTCTTGTCAGAACTAGTCGATTATACCTCAAACTTCCGTCCTATCTTGTCATTTGCCTCTGTTATCTTTTACTATTCAGCTAAGGGTGATAAATTTAGACTTTATGTTATGAAATATTCTATTGTATTGTATTATTTTATTTCCAATCAGTATACGATGTGTAAAATGTTCACTATACTATGTTTTGACGTTTTATATTGTTCATTGTTTATTTCAATGCGAGCCATGTGCTCGTAATAAATTTAAATATATATCGATAGCAAAAGGCAAACATTCTTGGTAGGGACGGGGACTCGAACCAGGGCTCCTAGGGGTAAAAAAAATTTTTCGATCCCTCCAACTAGCCCCATGTGTAAAAATGGCTCAAAAATCGAAGTTTCTCGGGTTTTTTCAAAATCACGCTGGAAATGTTCTCCATATTGAACATTTCAGAAATACACCGGCCAGGTAGACAGAAATATACCGGTCAGGTAGAAATTTTGGCCGAAAAAAATTATCTAGGGTTTTTTAGACAGGTTAGAAAATTCAAAAAATCAACGTAAAATCGGGTTTTTGAGCTTCGGACAAAGCATTAAATTTTTGGCACCCGCGGATTGACTCGAAATGACTTTTAAAAACTTTCCTATGCATTAATCCCACTATATAAACTCAATTTGGAATCCGCTCGAACTGTTTAACACTAAGGTCGAACTTTCGAAATATCATCTCTTAATGATTTTCAGCGTTATCATATATAGAATTTTTTAAGTATCAAAGATCTGGAACAAAACTATGAAAATGAATCTTTTACCCAAAATTATATATTCTTGTAATTAACTATTGATGCCTGATCTTTTAGCGTTTAAAAAGATCATTGTATCACCAGCATTTGATCTTTTCTTCAATGGCCGCACGCATAGAAATATTTATTTGAGTATATAAAATTCTAGATTTATTTAAAAATTAAAAATACGAGATATTAAAATACATGAACAGAATTTTATTCGATCGATCTCTTTCGTCGACGGTAATATGGCGCAGGATATCCTTTTCCTTCACAATTCGTATTGAGTTCGGTGAATGTAACTGTGACCCCAGAATATACATGACCATTTTGAGTTATGACCGAGATGCTAACATTTGTAGCATTATTTATACAAATATGAGCATCTTCTACTTCATATCCAGAAAAACTAAAAAAAGAAAAAAATTATATAACCAGAAGAATGTATGGTATTAAAGAATTCTTGATTCAAAATACCTGGCTATCGGCTCTGTTCCATTAGAGATGATTAATTTATCGGGACCATAGGCTAACTCTTGTGTTAAAACACTTACAATAACCTAAAAGAAAAAAAATACATGGACATACGAGGTACACAAATGTGGTATCGTGTAAAAAAGTGCTTATAAATGGACAGGTTGAACTCGGAGCGGCTCAAATACCTCGGATTTGTGTTTTTTGACCAAGAAAACCTCTTAGATACCGAAAAAATCGTAATTTTCAACAGAACCGGGGGCCGAGCACTACCGCGCTCGATGGTATGAAAAGGTGATCCAGCGTTTCACCCATAGAGCTCTTCTCCTTTCTCCGAGTGCTTCTCCTTTTTCGAGCACATTTCCTCTTCTACAAGAGCTTCTTTCTCCGATCAGACCCCCTAACCCCTAATGTAGGAGGCATCCCTTTGTGGTCTTGGAGATGAGGTCAAAAAATTCAAAAATTCCTTCGGATTCGTGTTCCCTATAGCCGAAAACCACCGAGTACTAACAAGTCAGCCGATTTGGAGAACTTTTATGAGAAATCGATTTTTCCCATGGGAGACATCGCTGCGTCGTGGGAATTTTTTTTGAAGGCTATACCCATCACACATGTACACTCCCCCCCCCCGAATTTCGGGGAAGGAGGAGGTCGCCCGCAGACCAAAATGAACCCCGCCCGAAAAAAATTTTGCGACCCACCCGCGGCAGGCAGCAATATTTGAAAAAATCTATTTGACTCTGATTCAGAGAATTTTCTCTTCAATACATCTATTTCCTTTCGGATTCAGGGTATTTGGGAACTTTCCTACAAATCATCTTTATATGAGTAATTTAATTCGAGAAATCGATTGGGCACATTGCCGAGTAGCGAAAATGCTTTTTTCACGTAATCAATTCCTCGTATAAAATTACCCCCTGAAGATGATTTTTAGAAAAGTTTCCAAATACCCTGAATTCGAAAGGAAATAGGTATATTGAAGAGAAAATCGTCTGAAACAGGGTCAAGTAGATTTTTTCATGCTTCGGTAATGCGCGCAATCGATTCCTTGTCTAGAAAATCCTATATGCATATGGTTTTTCAGAACAAATTCGAATTTAATGCAATAGAATCGGGATATGAGGTTTATTTTGGAATACCCTGTATTCGCACGAGGAAAGATTTATGAGACCCATGTCTCATTGCGATGTGACGCACCAAAAATTACTCTTTTGAGCGAAGTTTCGACGATTTTTGATGAAAAATGGCATTTTTTAGTGAAAAATTGAAAAAATGAACGTTTTTGTCAAAAAAATTGTTAAAATTTTACTGTAATTGGACCCATGTCGCATTTAGGGGTCCGATATCTCCCTCCTTGTTAATGTATGATGTGAGAGCAGGTCATTGAACAAATCTGTCTTCATCACTCGTAAAAATTCCTAAACTGGGTCTTTTTCCTGTTATACACCCCGCAAAAATTCCTGATTACGGAACTATGCAAATCACATTTTTTAGGAAAATATCTTACACCATCCGATATGCCATTTGCTGATTTTGGAGTATATATATACGTATAATCCAAATTATTACAATATGCTTGAGTTTGTTGAGGGTTAGTTATTGAATTTGCTTGTGGAACTCTTATAGTTGTATTGCTATTGCTATTGCCAGTAGCATTGATTGGTGAAGCAGAATTAAGAGAAGTTGCACATACTAAATTTGCATATAATATAAAATTTAAAAAATTATTTAAAAGAATACATGCATTGCCATTCATTAATACACTAGCAAGTATATCTTGTGCTACTTGGTCCGCACTAGTGAATGCAGTATTGTATGAATAATAATATACTTGATTAGCACCCACGATACCAGTAAAACCTGCTTTCAAATTTGTTATATCACTACCCATGTTTACCACAACAGTATGTACATCGTAACTTTCCAATGTGTTACGCAAAATACCAAACTTGCCTGCTGAATCATCAGGATCACTAGATGGCCGTGCACTAAAGCAATTCATAACTTTATATAATACATAAACATTTAAACGTGCCCCGTTTTAGAGACCGCCGCGATTTTCGTACAAATACGTTTTAGAATCGAAATCTGTGCTATTAAAAAACCTATTCTGAGAAAACTGCATCAAAAATGCTTTTTGCCTTCAAAAATTTGACTGGAAAAGCCAACAAACGTACAATGATTATAAGGAGAAAATCGCCAAAAAGCGTCCTTTCATATTTTAACTCAAAAGATTATGAAAAAACAGCTTAAAACTTTTTGGACATATATGTAGGCAGTGCCGTAAGCAGGACTTCTTCTTGGGGAGAGCAAAAAACATAAGGGAGTCAATTAGGAAAAATTTTCTAATTTTGCCGGCTTTGGGGTAGTGTTTGTAGTGACTGAAAAATGTTCAAATTTGACCCAAAAATTAAAAAAATTTTTTGACTGACTTGACCAAAAAACGTTAAGGGGGGGTGTAAATTATGGACTATTTCATAAAAAAATTTTTCTAAAATGATCATTTTTAGGGGTAATTCTAAAAACGCTCCCTTGACCCTGGTCAAGGAAGGAATCGATGTATTGAAGCGAAAATCAAATATCTTCGGATTTTTATGTGAAAACCGTCGATTCTTAGGTTTTTATAGACGGGGAATCGATTGCACGCATTCCTGAGCCGTGAAAACGCTTCCTTGACCCTGATTCTGGGAAAGGATACGTATTTCCGTATAAATTGATGTTCGCTTCAATACACCGATTTTTTCCCTGAATCAGGGTCAAGAAAGTGTTTTTAAAATTTGAGAGTGCTCTCAATCGATTCCCCGTATAGAATTACCCTAAATTTTTATGCGAGGAACACGATCTTCACGTTATTTTTGCATTTTGCTCTTTGAAAATGCCCGTATAGAGTTACCCCTAAATTTTTATGCGAGGAATGCAGCGAAGACCCTGATTCAGGGTTTTCGTTGTAATAAACAAATTTTCAAAATAGCCAACTTCAAACACGATTAGCTTAAAGCTATTAACGATTCAGAATTTACTGTAAAAACAAAAAATGCTCCATTGTTATGAATTTTCCGAATATATACAAATCATGGCAATTTTTGCTATTTTTTAAAGATTCACTCGTTTTAGTATATTGATTTGTTTATCGGATTTCTTCAATCGGATAATTTTTTTCGTAAAAAGTATGTTCTACAAAGTTGTTTGTATTGATCTTAGGAACAAGAAGTGCTATCGCCCAGCTCATAAAAATTCAAAATAACCGAGATATAGCGATTCACCCTGGAATTCATCCGTTTTAGTATAGTAATTTCGTAGTCGATTGCTTAAGAAAGTACCTTAAAATCGACAAACCGCGCCAAAAATCCTATTCTAATGGGAAGAGCACATAAAAATACGGGTATTTTGCTTTAAACATAATTTTCCAGGATCTATACTTAAGGAATTAAGCAAGACACAATTTTCGATTCATCCGCTTTTTATCCGTCATCGATTCAGCACGGGTGATTCACCCGTTTTAGAGGAACCCTCCACGACTGTTATTTCGCAAATCGACATGATGAGGACTTTTAGATTGGTGTCCAGCGCTTTGGACCACTAGACCATCGTTAGGGAACTTTTTGGTATCACGCCGGGAAACAAACTATAGTTTGGCCATTTTTGAAAAAATGGGAAATTTTTGACTTGACTAGCAAAGAAAAGTTTTCATTTTGACTTGGCTAGGGATAAGCAAGTCAAAAAATTTGAATTGAAAAAAATTTTTGGCTGCAAACACTACCTTTGGAAGGGACATTTTCCCTTGTCCCCTTACCAATGACAAATCGCATTTTTGAGCGAAAATAGCGGTATTTTGGTGATTTTTAATGAAAAAAAGGCATTTGTTAGCGAAAAATTGAACAAATAGGCAGTAAAAAATTTTTGGTCGTTTTGGTGAAAAATGATAATGCGGGACCATTTTATTTATTTTTTAAATTTTCAAAAAATTTAGGCAAAAACATAAGGGAACTATTAGGAAAATTTAAATGGATTTAAACTCAATTTTTAGCAAATTTTTGAAATATATAAATTATTGATCACCATGTACAATAAATGCAAGTAAAAGTTAGATCCTCGAGCATCAGGGCACAACACTGCTAACCCCTCCCAACGGACGAAGGCCAGTAAAAACATAATGGTTCACTTAAGTTCTGGCTAGATAACTTACTCGCTATTTACAAAAATGAGTAGTACTTTTTGAGTTCTATTACGTGCAGGAATTATGCCACTAGGCGAAAATGCCGTCTGGACAAAGCCTGTTAAAACACTAAAATGCTTACATTTTTAAAAATTTACATGATTAAAATTAAAGATTTTACCTTGTATAATAAGAACTATTGAACGGAACAATATCAACTGTATTGAATCTTTGAGTGAAATAAGTTCCATTAGCACCCCACGGTGTTACCAAACCAAAACCACCAGCATTTTGAAAAGGCGATAGAGTAATAAGTGAAAGACGGGTTGTCTTGGACTGTAAGGTAGGAGGATCATCAACTGTGAGATAGTTCACCAAATGATTAATAATGGGTTTTGTCTAAAATTGATTTTAAAAAACTGGGTGAATCTCTCGAATTTTCTAAAAAAAATTTGCGTTGAAATGACCCCTCGCTGGCAATTTTTGAATGTGAAGAAAAAAGTTGTGTCGTTTTATGCGAATTTCAGTTTTTTGGTGAAAAATAGTATTTTTGACCCCCTAAATGATTTTTCCGAGGAAAGTAATGTTCTACAAAGTTATTCTCCATGAAATTTCATGTTGAAATGAGCCCTTGCTGACGATTTTTGACTGTGTAGAAAAATTTTTTTTGTTATTTTCTATAAAAAATTAGAGTTTTTATCGAAAAAATCGTTTTTTAAGTGATTTTTTTCGAAAAAAGCGCTACATCATTTTCTTCAAGACACTTTTCTGCAAATATTGTGGACAAATGAATAAATGTGCAGTTTTTGAGAAATTTGTATCCATAGAAATGAATAACCAAAATTCGCTTATTCGTTTTTTGGGGTTTTTTCTATGTTCTTTAGTGGGGCACCATGAAGCGACCTATCATTGGAAAGCTCTTGGTCTTAAAAAACTCTCAAAAAAAAATTTCTAGTTTTTATCTGGCACTAAATAAAGTCCAAAAACATCAAAAAAGGTTTAGGAATCCCCAAAAACAAATATGTGCAACCCCAGAGGGATTGCATTAAATAATATAAAAATTTATTACACAAATAATAAGTATTACTTTCGAAAAATTTTCTTTGAAGGGTACCCCCATGTTTTTGGGTCATTTTTATTCACTCAGAAATCCTATCGATTGGTATAGGCCGTGACGGAATTGGACCTAAGATGACGGAAATAACGCACACAACGCACATTGCGTGCTTAATATTTAAGGATAATTATTATTATTTATTATACTTTATTATTAAAAAATTCTATTCCAGGCCCAAAGCTTGTGTCCACAGCAATAGCTAAATCCATTCTAGCTGAATAAGGATTTGGACCTGGCCCAGTATAATGCTTTGTTGTTGGTGCAGCTGTTGAAGTAGTTATGATATTCAATTTTGCTACCTATTGATAATAGAAGATATAAATATTTAATAACTCAATAGGCAAAAAAGTGTAAGGGAACAAGATGTTTGTTTTGTTTTTGGGCGTTCAAATTATTCATAAATTTATGAAACACCTGAAATAAGAGTTCAAAGCCCTAGAAGAAACTTGGAATAAATTTTTTATAAACCTATGAAACAACTGGAATAAACTTTATTAAATTATTGAATTTTTTATAATTGAATGTTTTTCGTTTTAGTTATATAGATATAAAGCTCCGAAAACAAACGCCGTGTTTTTTTCGCTGCCTTAAAGCTGCTCATTCTATTCTATATATTTTTTAAATAAGTTTTTTTAATATACAAGTTGTCAAGCGCGCCAAACGTTCATTCCGGTGTAGTTTTTTTTACGCTGAACACGATGCTACAAAAAATTTGTGAAAAAAACTCACTTTAGGTAGGTCTAGAGCCCCATCTTTACAGATACCTTTTTAGAAAAATATCTTTTTAGTATTTTGAGCATATCTCCTCGTAGAAATTGTTTTGAAAGATGGTTGATCACTCATTTGAAAGATGAGAATCTACCCTACAACTTTTATTCAAATACCTCTAGAAAGTTTTTGCTTCAATAAAAAGTTATACTCCAATCTTTGAGGCATATCCAATTTTTTTAACGGGTTTTTAACAAAGATTGACATTTTTGACCGGTTACGGAGATTTTTGTCTAGGACAGTTATTGAAAAATTTGTAGCCCATATTCCCAGAAACATCATTTTTGCTCTGAACCTGGGTCTAGACCCAAAATTAAAGTTTTTCAAAATTGTTCCAAAATGATCAGAAATTGGCCATGATCCAAAGCGGTAAAACAACTTTTTTTGGGCAATAATATAATAAAGTTAACCTAGGTTTTGGGATCTTGCTACGCTAAAAATGTCAAAAAATTACCATTTTTCAAGAATAAATTTGCTTTAACTCAAAAAACTCCTGTACTAACATACCAAACCCAATATACCAAAATGTTCCTGGGAATCTGGGCTACAAATTTTTCAATAACTGTCCTTGACAAAAATCCCCGTAACCGGGTCAACAATGCCGATCTTTGTCAAAAATCCGTTAAAAAAATAAGGTATGCCTCAAAGATTGGAGAAGCAGAAACTTTTTGGAGATATTTGGATAAAAGTTGTAGGGTAGATTATCATTTTTCAAATGAGTGGTCAACCATCTCTCAAAACAATTTGTACGAGAAGATATGCTCAAAATACTAAAAATATATTTTTGTAAAAAGATATTTGAAAGTAAATATGGGGCTCTAGACCCACCTAAGGTGAGTTTTTTCCAACAAAAAAAATTGCAGCATCGTGTTCAGCGCAAAAACTGTACCGGAATGAACGTTTGGCGCCCTTGGCAATTTGAGTGTTAAAAGACATATTTATTTTCCTGCTTGTTTTAGAGAAAAAATGGTTTGACAGTCGTTAAAAAAAATCGAGTATTCGATTTCTGTTTATGCTAAATTTTTATACTCTTTGAGTGAAATTTCCACTAAGGTTTTTTATTCGATCAACGATTGCGGGGTGCTGTCCACTAGTATACTCTCTATTAACCTATCTATTAAAATCTAATCGCTATCTTGCAGTGGTCAGTCGAAATCTCAATTTTCGAAATAGAAGTTCAACTAAAACAATTCGCTATATCGAATTCGAAAATTCGAATTTGTTTAGAATTTAGAGTGGCACAGTAAAGAAAACTGAAATAGAAAGCACGGCAAAGAAACGCCGCGTTTGTTTTATTTTCAGAGTTTCATATCTATATAACTAAAACGAAAAACATTCAATTATAAAAAAATTCAATAATTAAAAAAACGTTATTTCAGATGATTTATAGGTCTATAAAAAATTTATTTCAAGTTTATTTTCAATAAATTTATGAATGACTTGAACGCACAAAAGCAAAACAAATATCTTGTTTCCTTATACTGTTTTGCTCAATGAGTTATTTCATTTGTTTCATAAAACTGCAAAGCAGTTTTCTTTTTTAACAGCGTTATGAAACAATCCGTCTTTATTCTTGTAATTCAACAAAGGCTGACGATTTTAAGTTATTAGTTTTAGGCTTTGTCACCATTGTCTTTTTAGTGCCAAATTTGTCAAAATTTAACCCATTAAATGATTTTTACAGAGAAAGTGATGTAAACAAAGTTGACGGGCATAGGTAAAAAGGGGAAAGGGATCGTGTTCCCCATATCCGAAAACACCCGAGTACAATAAATTGGCCAATTTAATGACATTTTTGAAATTCGCATATTTTAGCCCTCGGTTTTTACACGCCCTTCCGGTAGGGGTATCCCGTACTGTCAACATTGTAAAATTCTATCGGATTTGTGTTCATCATACCTTACAAAAGATGATCCCTCGCGGTCGATTATTGACTGTGTAGAAAAAAGTTATAGCGATTTTTATGCAACTTTCTATGAAAAGTATGGGTTTTTATCGAAAAAATCGATTTTTGGTCCCTTAAATGATTTTTCCCGGGAAAATGATGTTCTACAAAGTTGTTTCCCATAAAATTTCACGTTGAAATGACATCTCGCTGACGATTTTTGATCATCAAGAAAAAAGTTATCGCCATTTTTGTGCTAATTTCTATTAAACATAGGGTTTTTTATCAGAAAAATTCGATTTTTGCGAAAAATGATTTTTCCTCAAAAAAGCTCAAAATGTTTTAATGCTATCTTTCTACTACTATTACATCGAAAAATAAAAAATTTGACCATTCAGTTTTTGAGAAATTTTGCGAGACCCACCAAAAGTTGCTTATTCTTTTTTCGGGTTTTCTCTATGATCTTTATTGGGAACCTTACAAGCGACCCATCATTGTGTATTGGTCTGAAAAAGCTATTGGTCTGAAAAAATTCTCAAGAAAAATTAAGATACGATATCTCGAAAGTTCGAACCTAAGTGGCCGTAGTGTTAATTGTTCGAGTGCCATCCAAGTTGAATTTATTTAGTGAGATTAACGCATGGAAAAGTTTTTAAAAGCCATTTCAAGTCAATCTGAGGAATCCCTTCAGAGAAAACCTTTTCCGAAGCTCAATACCATCGATTTTATGTTGATTTTTTGAATTTTCTAACTTGTTTAAAATACCTTAGATAATTTTTTTAGGCCAAAATTTCTATCTGGCCGATGTATTCCAATATGGAGAACATTTCTAGCTTAGTTTCGAAAAAATTTTTTTCCCTACGGCCACCATGTAAAAAGGCTCAAAAAAACGAAGTTTCTCGGATTTTTTCGAAACTATGCTAGAAATGTTCTCCATATTGGAATACATCGGTCAGATAGAAATTTTGGCCTAAAAAAATTATCTAGGGTATTTTAAACAAGTTAGAAAATTCAAAAAATCAACGTAAAACCGATGGTATTGAGCTTCGGACAAGGTTTTTTCTGAAGGGATTCCTCAGATTGACTTGAAATGGCTTTTAAAAACTTTCCCATGCGTTAATCTCACTAAATAAATTCAACTTGGATGGCACTCGAACCGTTTGACACTACGTTCGAACTTTCAAGATATCGTCTCTTAAATTGTTAGCTTTTATCTATCAAAAGATAAAAGCAAAAACCTTAAAAATGGGCGTAGGAAGCCCCAAAAACAAAACAAGCATGCGCATCCCCGGAAGGGGTACGTTAAATAGAATATGATTTTTAAAATTAATGAAACTTACAGAAATTGTAATATAGAACACCACTAAAATTAATTTATAAATATAAAAAAATTTAATTAAATTTTTACATTTTTAAAATTTGTTTATATTAGGTTGTTTGCAAAGTATTGTAGCTTTTCTTTTTGTCACCAGGGGCTAAAAAGAATTTTCTTCATAACAGAAATTTTTTCATAAAAAGTGGTATTTTATAAAACTGTTCCTGAGATCACCACGAACAACTTTATAGAACATCATTTTTTTGTGAAAAAATTTCTATTATAAAGAAAATCCATTTTAACCGCCTGGGTGACAAAAATAAAAGATGCAATACTTTGCAAACAACCTAATATTTTTCCGACCCTTTAGGCAGGATGGTGAGGAGTGAGCTTCCCAATGAAGCACCCGTAATTATCCTCACTTTCTCATTCTGCAAAAAAGTTGTCAAAAATGACTTCTTGTAAGTAGATATTCATTCATTGAGATGCAATATTATTAACATTTACGCAATTTACCTGGACTTGAACCTGGGTCTTGTTTGAGCTGAGCCGTTATTATACTACTTGTAGTTCCATTAAATAAAACTGGACCACTATTGTATTGATTGCATAAATTTTTATCAACCCTATAAAAAAAGATTGAGGAAACTTTGCACAGTTTTAAAAAAGCCCAAGTATTGGGTTGTTCAAAAAGCTCTGAGACTTTTTACATGAATTTTGTACCCGAAAATTTTTTCTAAAAACGACCCCTAAAGGGTAATTTTATGCGGGAAAAATTCGATTTTAGCTAGAAAACTGGTTTTCTAGGGTTTTTCTAGGCGGGGAATCGATTGCGCGCATTGCCAATGCATGGAAAAATGTTCCATGTCCAAAAACTCTCGAGTAAAAAATCAGTCAATTTGGAAAAAAATTTTTTAGATTCGTGTTTTTAAAATTTTCGGGTCCAAAATTCATGTAAAAAGTTTTAGAACTTTTTGAACAACCCAATATTAACAAAAACCAAAAGGTATGCCGTCCCCGCGGGGTGGGAGGTTGGCGTTAGATTAGGCTGTTAATAACCTAATAATAAAAACCATATAAAATACTTACACAACTGTAGGATAAACACCATTCGAGAATATTAATTGATCAGTATCTGAAAAGTTTACACAATACTGTAATTGTGCCTAAACCATTTACGCTTTTTATAAAACAGTTGAAAACTAGATTACCACAAGTCCGAGCGTTTGATTAGTATATCCAATGGATATATTATTGCAACTGTCATTGCTTGGTGAATTAATTCCTCCTGGATTTACGAAATTTATAGACTGTGTATTATTATACACATATTCACCGGCAGTAGGACAACGATCAGATAAAGATCGATCTGAATAATTTTTATATTTTAAACAAACTCCAGTCATACATAGTTTTACACTGATAATGAGTGGCACGCGTATGAGGGTTTTAAGGACGGATGAAAATTGACTTATAAAATTGTCATTTTTCGCTTAATAAAATAGGAGCTGATTTGGGTCTGCGGGCTTTTTGACGACTGACAGGTTGTGAGTTGGGAAAACTTTTGGAGCGACCCAATATTTAATTTAAAAATATTTGGCACTTATAAACTTTATCCCCCTATACCCTAAGGACTCCCCCCCTAAATTTAGGGGGGGGGTATCTAGCATCGCACAGCGATTTTGGGGGGGGCAGCTAGCAGTGCTAACGGCGCGCTTCGCGCCTTTTTTGGTCCTTTTTTTAGTCGTCAAAATTTTGGGTACTAAAAATTTTTCTGAACCCACCTAGCATAAAGTCGAACTTTTAGGGGGGTCCTTTAGGGTATGCCCTCCAGGATGAAAACGAAAAAAAAATCAATTTTCGAAATTTGTAGGGGGTCATGGAAATTTTTTAAAATTTTTCAAAAAGAAATTTATTGCAAACAGGTGGGTTATCTATGTGAAAAAAAATATTTTTGGTCGTTTTTAAAAAAATGGACTTTTTTGTGTAAAACAATTTAGCTCCAAGCGGGATTCGAACTCGCTACTTTGTAATAATGTTCTATTGTTCTCAATGTTTTTATTGTCTTTGTTAATGTTTATAAAATTCATTTAAAAAAAGAGAAAATATATTTTTTGTAAATTTAGAAGTGAATATGGCCGAAAAACCAAAATTTCCGACTTTTTAAAGTTTTTTTTCACGAGGGAAAATTTTTTTTTTAAAGTTTTAAAAATTTTTTGGGGTGTTGAAAAAAATGGTGAAAATTTGATTTTTTTTTTGTTTTCGGCCTGGGGGTATTCTGCATAAATTTACGCAGAATATCCCCCCCCCCCTAGGGAAGAGTGCACAATATTTTTTTCGATCAAGTCAATTTTTTAAGTTGTTCGAAAAAACTCTAGCAAAATTGGAAATGCAAAAAATTTCTTTGTTGTCTGGATTTCTGTCGAACTTATCAAAGAGAAAAACTTAGTGAAAAGACCCTTTTGCTGAATCCAAATCAGCAAAAGGGTCTTTTCACTAAGTCTTTTCTCTTTGATAAATTGACAGAAAGCCAGACAACGAAGAAATTTTTGCGTTTCCAATATTGCTAGAGCCTTCGAAATTGATAAAAACATACCAACAAGACTAATAAAAGTTAGGATAGCAATTAATTTTACTGACATCATCTAAATTTTATCAATTATTCACGTAAAGAATATTTACATAACTGGAAAAATTATTTAAAAGAACCGGGAGCCGAGCGCATAGCCTTTGTGAATTCTTCTAGGATGACTCCGAGCGACGCCTTTTAAAAATGTAAAAATTTTAACATTTTTTTCAAAAAATGTTAAAATCTGTGCATTGGCATCCCTGCGTGGTCGTGAGAATTTTTTTAGAGGATAACCCCACAAAAGTGGTGTCGATCGTCTTCTTTCATCATCCCCTCAACCTTTTTTGACAAAATCGGAGGGACACCAGTTGGGAGTGTTCCTTGTTAGACATTATTTACGGCGTAGTTATAAAAATCAAACCAAGAGATTACGTGTAACTTTTATTGTAAATTAAAAAATATTAACTTTTTAATGCCTGTATATAAAATTTTGATAAAAGACAACAGACACTAAATAAAAAATCTTTAAGCGTACGAATAACGGGCGTGTCCCATGCTATCAAATATTAAATAGCGGATCAATTCGCTCACGGCATTTTGCATTATCAAAAAGTGGCTGTATTTAGGTGTGGTCGCAAAAATTGATTTTTATTTTTAAGCCGTTGATAACAATTATTTCATTAATCTGGCCATTTAAAGATTATCATATGGAAAAGAATTTATTAGAAAAATAACATGAAATAAAATTGATTTATTTCATTATAAAGCATTATAGTCTGCTTCCACTAAAAAGAAAAATGCCCGCTGTCGATTGTCAAGTGGAAGAAGTCGACTTAACTTTTCAGATTGAACGCTCGGCTTTCCAATCTGAAAGTTAAGCAATGTTCGGCCCGCAAGATCGAAACTTTTGATTGTCAAAAAAAATTTTACAAAAAAGAAGCAAAAAACTTTTGATCCATATTTTGCAAAAATGGATCAAATCAAAAGTTTCGACTCTGCGGGCCCGACGTTGCTTAACTTTCCAGATTGAACGGTCTTTGACTACTTGGGCATCGACAGCCAACTTTTTTCTTTTGAGTGAAAACGGACTACATTGATTTTCTTTAAAAAAATAACTAATTTTCATGCAATTCGAGTAGGTTTTATAACTTTCACTTGTGCCAAAGTTGTATTTACTGAAATACTTTTAGCTTCGACTTTTGTATCCAAAAAATTTTCTGACACAATTTCTTAATTCTCTAAAATATGTATGCTAATAACCTTTTTTCTTCTTTTAATCGTTTGTCCTGATCATGATAAAGCACATAGGCGGATTATATCCATCATAACAATGAAATTCTTGTGAATATTATGTATGATATAGGTTGTTTTTCGGGAAATCACAAATTTTGAAGAACTCAGGATTTTGAAGAAAATTTTTTTTAATTTTCGTTTTAATAATAAATTAATATCAGGCAATAAAAGTAAGAAACTTTTCTGAAAAACACGTAATTATCAAAATGCTACTCCTCTGCCAAATTAATAGATTTTTGAGAAATTTTTTCTCAAAAATGGAGAAAGTCTAGCTCTACAACACCAAGGTCTCCGATTTTGCAAATTTTGCTTTTCGTGAAAAAAATGGTACTAAGTTTTAAAGGACATTTTGTTCACGAAAAAAGCAAAATTTGCAAAACCTGAGACCTTGATGTTGTAAAACTAGGCTTCCTCTTCATTTTTGCGAACAAATTTCTCAAAAATCTGTTAACTTGTCAGAAGAGTAGCATTTTGAAAATTACGTATTTTTCAAAAAAATTTCTTACTTTTATTGCCTGATTTTCAATATTAATTTATTATTGAAACGAAAATGTAAAAAAAGTTTTTATTCAAAATCCTGAGTTTGTGATTTCCCGAAAAACAACCTATAACTGTCTAGGTGGTATATAGTAACGCCACATAGCAGTAATTACAGCTTTGTACACAAAAATAAACGTTGCTTGCAGCAAAATACGAATTTCTTGTAAACTTAGTGGTTGCTTATGGAATGTTAAAAATCGGCACTAAAATATGCTTCTCTAATTGTACATTCATTCATAGGCGTAAGGGGGCAGGGGCGCACGCCTAGGTCAAAATAAAAGTGCAGACAGATCAGAAAAAGCGTTCTGTAGGATTGTAAAGCTCATCTTTCTGAGCAACTTTAATTAAGGCGATTTAAAAAAAGTAATTTGGCCTTGCCAAGTATGGGAATTTTATAAGCTTCTCCTCTTTACGTGTGCTAAAAAGATATACAGGGTGATCAATAATTTACTCACGTATTTAAAAAATTCGCCAAAAATTGAGTTTAAATCCATTTCAGTGGGGCCTTTTCTAAAACTAATTTCGGGTGGTTTTCTTATCAAACTTTCGAGTTCCGAAAATAGTGACAGTCCCTAAAATTATGGCAAATTTCGATAATCTAAAGAATTTTCAATTTTTACATGCGTACTTTCAGAGCCAAAAAATATTTTTAGGGGTCCATGATTTGGCCCGGGACTAAGTCTAAAACAAAGTAGGGGTGCTGTAGATAATTTTTAGGGCCAATCGGAAGCTCCGTGGAAACAAAGTTTTTTCTAGGGCCATTTGTTTGAATTTTTGACCCCTCAGGTAACAGGATTTTTGAAAAAGTGTGAAAAAACCTAATTTTTCAACCACTTTTTCCACAATATGAACCCTTACACTCAATATAAAAGTTGTAGCCCGCGTCTCCAGCTTTCCAATGACACCGAGATCATCGAAATTGGATTTAACCATCAAGAGTTATGCTCAAAATACTAAATGGAAAAAATCCCTATAAGGCTCAACATTCATAAGGGCCAAAATGGACCTTTTTTAATTTTGCACACTATTACAAATGCAACAATGTGTTTATTTTGGTCCAAATTTCCTATCCCATCATTAGTTCGCCTAGTGCCGCAAGAAGCTCGAACAAGATATCGTCTCTTAATACCCTATTCGAGAACCTATTGTAAAATGTAAATAAATGTACATCGCTCAAACTATTGTCTAAACCAATCAAACACTGATTTTTTAGAGTCTTGGCTATTTAAAACCATCAGAATCAAATTCTCCGTACTTAAAAACCATAAGTTACACAAAATTAGTTTAAAAATATAACAAATAAGAGCCTGCCCCGTTTCTAAAAGTTGGAAAAAAATGAAAAATCGTAAAATTTTCAATTTTTTAAAATTTCAAATAAAAAAAGGAGCTCGGATTCGGATTCCCCGATAAAAATTACATACCTATACCTTCATTCGAGGCAAACAGCTTTCATAATTTGGGAAGATTTTGGCCTGCCCCGCTATCTGCCCCGTTTCACAATTACTTGCCCCGCCCCGCTTGGGCACCCCATTTCACCTAGTCCCTTTCAGTGGCCCGATGGCTCATTCGATGCTACTGTCATATAATTTTTTAGGAAAAAAA
Organism: Acrobeloides nanus; assembly: GCA_900406225.1. Classification (NCBI taxonomy): domain Eukaryota; kingdom Metazoa; phylum Nematoda; class Chromadorea; order Rhabditida; family Cephalobidae; genus Acrobeloides; species Acrobeloides nanus. The sequence continues at coordinate 18,959 of OZJO01027360.1, read as the reverse complement.
TTATTAAAAAATAATTTATTTGTGATTTTTTAGCCTAAAAATATTGGAAATTACATTTTTGCGTTTTCTACTACAGTTTCCTACTCCAGTATTTTTTAAATTAAATTAAATTTATTTACGATCATGAAGATCACGATAAAGTCACAAGAACAATACAATAGTCCATACCATAAATAATATCCAATAGAATATAATAAAACACAATAAAGTACTGGAACACACATAAAATAATAGATGCTCAGAAATACAGGGGGCCCAAAAAAATTGCAATTTTATGAAACATGGTTGTTATGGCGAAATCTTTAAAATTCCAACCCATAGGGGGAAAACCCTACCTCAAAACGGCGATTTTTATGGTTTTTAGGCGCAAAAACCGATTCACCAATATTTTAATAAAGTTTAAGTGGTTTGTCGTAATTTTGTTTTTTGCTGTGGTTTTGTTTGTTTTTACGTTAGATAAACTTAGTTTATTGAAAACCTAAACTCATTTAACGAGGTTCCGGAATTTGGAAGCAGTTTTTTCGCCTTAAAACCATAAAAATCGCCGTTTTTAGATAGGGTTTTCTCCCTATGGGGTTGAAATTTCAAAGATTTCGCCATAAAAACGATGTTTCGCAAAATTGCAATTTTTTGGGTCACCCTATATAGTCATATAATCCAATATAGCCACATGATCATTTTAGTTTTAACAATCGAACAATTCTTGCAGAGCTTGATAAAAAACAATGGTTCCCAAAAAATCATCGAAAAATATTTTTACCTTCCATGGTTATAGAGGCTTCAAGTTCTTTACATATTTAAGTCCTTAACTCAGTCCAATTAAATTTATTTTGGATGATAAATAGCTCATTGAACTTCAGAGATCACGTCAACAACTTTATAGAATTTCACTTTTTGTGAAAAAATTTCTGTGACGAAGAAAATATTTTTAAAGGTTTAAAATGGCAAGAAAGTAGAAAATATTTTCTTAAAGTTTTTTTTTTCAAATTTTCTCAAAATTCTTTTTTTTAAACTTTTTTGTGCAAGAAAACCCGGCCAGCCGACCCTCAAAATTGGAATAGCAATAAAAATAGCAAATTTATGCCAAAATTCGCACAAAACACAAATTTAAAAAATTTGTTTAAACCAACCATAGTTGGTTTTAACCAACCATTGTTGGTTTTAACCAACCATTGTTGGTTTAAACCAACTCTGGTTGGTTTTAACCAACTATGATTGTTTTTAATTGATTATTGTATTGTAGAGCCCTTATGTTGTTTTTTCAAAATATTTTTATTGAAATCTTGATGTTTTTAGCACACAAAAACAAGAGTCGTCAAAAATGAAAAACACTATTATCAGCAGACTTAGGCATTTAATTATGCTACAATATAAAAATTTTGTTTAAACAGACCACAGTTGGTTTAAACTTTTTTGTAGTTGGTTAAAACCAACCAACCATGGTTGGTTTTAACCAACTACAAAAAAGTTGCAAAACATATAAAAATTAGCGATTTCGTTTTTTGAAAACAACAATACGATAAGATATATCTTATCGTATATCTTATATTATTTATATATTTACAGGGTGCGTCAAAAGTTCGTAAGCACTTGAATTTTTCAATTAAAATATGTTCATTTACACATAATCTTGTATTAAATCATTCAACACGATTGTATTTTCAATTTTGCATCTTTTACATACCTTTAAAAAAAGATTTTATGCGCACTATTGATTTTTAAGCATTTAAAATGATTGAGTTTTGTACAACTATCATTCGAATACATGAAAATGGATATTCATAGCGCCGTATTGCCGAAATTTTGAGCATCCCAAATTCCACCGTCCACAAGGCTATTCAATAAGCTTTTGAAAAGCTTATCAAAGCTAAAGGAGAACATTTTGAGTAGTTTTTGTTATGATAAATAAACATATTTTAATTGAAAAATTCAAGTGCTTACGAACTTTTGACACACCCTGTATTTATACTGAGAATTTCAGGATCTTAAAATGGACTATGAGTTTTCCAAATTTGATGAAAAAGATAAGAAATTCGAACCTCTCTTGGATCTCCCACAGGAAAATGTTGTGCCTCTCCCACTTCACGTTTTTTTGGGTCTGGGATCGAATTATTTTGAGAAGATAGAAAACATCGCCAAAGAAACAAATGAAACCCTTTATGAACAAATTCAAAGCGTACTTGCCATGCATGAAATCGATAAGCGAGCGTGGTATGGTAAATTCACTGGTAATATTTGTGTGTATTTTATGCATTTATCTACATTTTTAGGAAATCATATGCGAAGTTTGCTTAAATCGCAAATGCTTATGTGTCATATCAAGGAATTGTTTTCAGAAAATCACCCAAAGTTCGATGAGGTGGTTTACTATACAAATATTCTTCTTGTGCAATGTGAAATATAAACTTGTGATGGAGCCCATTTTTTGACAGATGAAGAAATAAATCGACTCGAGGAAAAAATTGACAAGTTTAGAAGCCTCATTTTAAAAGTAAGATTTATGCATGTTTTCCTCACTTTAAACCATTATTCTAGGCTGAGAAACCACATGTGACTCCAAAATTGCACTTATTGCTAGCGCATGTGATGACATTTGTACGTCGTTTTCGGTTTTGGTCCTTGGCAAGTGAGCAATCTATAGAGCATTTGCATGCCGTTATCAATAACGATATGAAAACCTACTCAGCCATAAAGAAAGAAGAAGATCTTTTCCTACAAATTGCCACGATTCAAACTTTAAGAAATTTTTACTACGATACAAAATCCTTGTAGATATTTGTTGTTATTTTATATGTTTTCTGTACGTATGTATTTGTGATATATAAACTTGGGGGGGGGGGGGGGGTTATGCGGAACACGCTGGTGCCATTATTTTTAAACCAAAATTTTCGAAAACCTATAATCGCAATTTTTAAATAAAACAATTTTTTTTGACATTTATCGAAAATTTGACATTTATCAAAGATTTTATCGAGTGTTTTCGAAGATTTTGGTTTGAAAATAATGGACCAGCGTGTTCCGCGTCAATTTTTGCCCCTAGGGGGTGTGCGCGCAATCGATTTTTCGCCTAGAAATTAGTCTAAAAAGTTGGTTTTTAGAAGAAAATCAGAAAAAAAATTTTCGCGTCGAAACGCAGTTCTACCCTGATTTTCAGGGTCAAACTTAATTTTTCACGCTTCGAAAATGCGCGCAATCGATTTTTCACCTAGAAATTACCATAAAAAGTCGGTTTTTACAAGAAAATCGGAAAAAAAAATTTTTTTCCGAAAAAATTCACGTTCAATACGGTCGCTGTTCTACAGTAGTTCCAAAAAATCTTTTTTTTCTCGAAATTTATCGCCGATCCGCCACTAATTATTTCTAAAAAAATAGATAAATAACCTTTAGAAATAATATCCGACTTATTTTGAGCGTTTTTTCCACTGACCCCATTTTTGGCCAAGTTTGGACAGGTGTGAAGATATTTTATTTTCATGAAGATAATCAGTAGTTAGTTTAAACCAACTGAGTTGGTTTAAACCAACCGAAAAGTTGGTTTCCTTTAAACTATAGTGTGGTGTAGTGGTTAAAAATACAGCCAATTTTCGGATTTTAACCCAAAACGACGTAGGTTCCGTTCCACCTACGAGATAATTGATTTTGACAACAACAAAAATTGAAAAAACTATCAAAAATAAAAATATCTATATTCACCCTCCACACCCTCGAGCGCGAAGCGCTCGGTCTCCAGGTTCTTGACCCAAAAAAGGGATATCGTAATTCCGATAAATTTGCATGGCTATGTAACTTTTTGTAAAAAATCGCTTTTTTGGTAAAAATGAATAAAATGGCATTTGCCGAAGAGGAAAAAATTTTTACAAAAATTAAAAATCATAAGGAGACCTTATGTAATTTCTGGCCGGTCTTCCACCGTCCGGCACATGTGTTTGTACTGTACAGAAAATCTGGCCCCATGTTTGCAAATTGAACTATTTTTAATCATTAAAAGTTTTTCACTCAATTCATTTTGTAATGTGTTGAGTAAGTGTTGTATTAAAAAAGTACGCGAGGAATTTGAAAAAACTTTTCAAATTACTTTTTATATCGATTTTACTGAAGTAAACACAAAAAATCAATAAAATCGCCTTAAAAAATAATTAAAATTTTTTTCAAAATACTAACTGGCCTGTAATAAAAAATTATTAAAAAATGTTTTATTCTTGCCGAAATATGATATTTTGGAAATGTCAACTTTTTTCAATTTTTGAAACAAATGCTTAGGAAAAATTTTTGGCCCTCTAACTATGATGAATTCAGAAAAAAAGAAAAAAAAATTTAGCTGCAGCAAAGTATTTAGAAACGGTTGTGCAATTGAGCTGTGGCTAAATACTGAGCTGCAGCTAATAGAATACGTCTAGTAGCTGCAGCTAGGTATTTAGTATCAGTTGTACAACCAGCGCATTGCGTGGAGTAAGTGTTTTTAACTTGTGTAATAACATTCCGGGCTTAAATCCAGCGTTCCAGAGGTCGTCTAGACAGACAAACACATTACATGTTTCATGTAGTAGGATCTGTATATTGAGAAGGAAATAATTCAAAATCTTTGAACATTTAGGAAAAAATAAATACAGCATTGTTTATAACTCGCCGAGATGAATAAAATGGCACCAAAATTATCCAATTTGAAAATTATTTTAGATTATTGAAATGAAAATTTTTCAAAATTTTTAAATGCCTTCGTTTCAATAACCAAAAATAATTTTCAAATAGGATAGCCGTTTTATTCGTCTCGACGAGTTATAAAAAAATGCTGTATTTATTTTTTTCTAGATGTTCCAGGATTTTGAATTACTTTCTTCTCAATATACAGATTTGATTGATTTCAGGGCATGGATAGAAGTATGGAAAGGATGGAAGGAGGATATGAGAGAGGGATGGGGCTGGGGAAGAGGAAGGGGATGGGAAGGGCACTAGGACAATTCCTTCAAATCAAAAAACTTTTTATGGCTGAAGTAAAAATTCAAGGGTCTTTTTTATTTAACTATTTAGATATCTTGCTGACATTTTGCAAAAAACCGCATTAAAAAATTTCTCACCGACTTTTAGAAAAGTCGATTTTACAAAAAAAAACCCCATGTCTTTTTCGTACAATTGATTTTTCTAAAAATCGGTGAGGAATTTCTTGATGCGGTTTTTTGCACTATGTCAGCAAGGTATCTAAATAGTTAAATAAAAAAGACCCTTGAATTTTTACTTCAGCCATAAAAGTTTTTTGATTTGGAGGAATTGCCCATTTGGAGCAATTGTCCTATGGAGGAATTGTCCTAGTGCCGATGGGAAGTGAAGAACGAGAAGATGGAACGAGGGAGGGATAATGGAAGAAAGGGATGGATTTAGGGGGAGGTGAGTGAGGAGGGGAGGAATGGGGATGTGAAGGGAGAGAGGGAGGGTGGGAAATTGAGAAAGGAAAAGGAGGGGGAGGATAGGAATGGGGCGAGGAGAAAGAGAGGTTAGGGATGGAGGAGAGAGGGATGGGCCGGGGTGGGGGAATATGAAGTGCTGGGAGGGAGAGAGGGAAAGGGGATTGAAGAGGAGAGAAGAAAATGGAAGATAGGGAGGGAGAGGAGACGAGGATTATGTTTTGTGTGTAAAATTGTTGTTTGTTTGATTGTAGAAATGTGAGGCCCGAATCGGGCGCAGATTCGGGAGAGTAGGAAAAGACTTGAGTGAAATGCTTTTAATGATGTTGGGAATACGATCAAAAAAGAAACTTTTTCCGTTGCCTTTCCGTTGTCATTTGTCATAGTACCTCTTTTCCTACCAAGATGTATACTAACAAGTCCGCTACAATATTATGAAAACACCTAATAATAACTTCTGCTCAAGTTATCCCAAATTTCCAACAAAAAAATCCTCAGATTTCTCAATGAACCGTTTGGTGTTTTTCCTATTGTAAGATGCTATCGAACTACTTGGTTAAATCTTTTCAACCATCTTTTTCTGCCATACTAAAATTTATTTTTCAATCCATCTTGCTAATCAAACACAATAATGTGATCATTGAAGAAAAGATCAAATTTTTTATAAAATTTTTTTTAAATTCTAGAAGATCAGGACCAATTGGTAAAATAAAAATATAATTGGAAGCGAAAGATTCATTTTTCTTGGCTTCTTGTTCCAGATCTTTGGTATTTAAGGTACTCTATATATGATAAGGATCAACGTCATAAAGTCGAAGTTATATGTTTTTAGTAATCAGCATCTTGTTTTTTTTATTAGAATGCAAAAATCATCCAATAGTAGTGATTTTAGATTTCATCTAATTCAAAAACTTTTTTATATCTAACATAACCCGGATGGGGTTATCCTAGCATATGAAATTAACGCAAAGGTGCGCTGCTCTGACTCTGCGCGAAATTGCCCCGGATTGTGATGTCATCTTTATTGACACCAATAGTTACCCATAAGTATCTTTACATACATTTCTTAATATTTGTGGAAAAATAAAAGCTTATTATCTTGAAATTTTGTGGGTTAGGTTGTGCTATTTTGAAACATCTTGTTCATTTCTTTCTCACCGCCTAAATTTGGTTTTTGAGGGTCTCTTTCCCATGCTATAAACTGAGATTTGAACACATAGGTTTTCAAAAAAATATATGATTTTTACCTGTTTGGCGAAATGGTGTACCAAAGCAATTTTTAAGAGAAAATAAGGGAGCAATTGTCCCACACCCTCAGCCTCCTTAAAACAAGATCTGATCAGAATATTTGCTCTTATGATCAGAACTAATAGCCCATCCCATATACCGTAAATATTGTAAAATACGCCCCGGAGCGTTAATTTTTCAACCTTCCCTAGAGGGGGCGTTTATTTTTCAACCCCTTCCCGCCAGTCACCAATATCAACCAATAAAAAAATCAATAAATTTTCACCAAAAATCCAAAAATTTTCTAAAAAAATTCTCGTTAAGAAAAGAAAAGAGAAAAAAACGGCACTATAACTTTCGCCATACTGCTAAAAAACCATAACTTTCGCCACATAACTTTTGAAAGTTATCGTGGGAAAGTTACAAAGTTATATTCGAAAGTTAGCGTTGCAAAATTCGTGGCAAAAGTTATAGTGCCAAAAAAACATGATAAAAAACGCTATTCGCTCAAGTTTTAGATCTGTTGTGCATTTTTAACGGTTTCGGGCATATCTGGGGGTGGTTGATTTTTCAACCCCCTGGAGGGAAGAAGCGTTAATTAGAGGGAGAGCGTTAATTTTTCAACTCTCCTCCCCTAGAGAGGGCCTATATAGACTGTTTTGGCAAAAAAATTTTTATAGAGATTAGTCCCTAATTCTTACTCCCTTTAACTTCTAAATAGTTTATATAGGTTGTTTTTTGGGAAATCACGAACTCAGGATTTTGAAGAAAATTTTTTTAAAATTTTCGTTTCAATAATAAATTAATATTGAAAATCAGGCAATAAATTTTTCTGAAAAACACGTAATTTTCAAAATGCTACTCCTCCGCCAAATTAACAGATTTTCGAGAAATTTTTTGAGAAAAAATGAATCTAGCTCTACAATACCAAGACGAAAAAAGCAAAATTTGCAAAATCGGAGACCGATTTTGCAAATTTTGCTTTTTTCGTGAATAAAATGTCCTTCAAAACTTAGTACCACTTTTTTTTCACCAAAAAAGAAAATTTGCAAAATCGGAGACCGTGGTGTTGTAGAGCTGGATAGCCTCTTCATTTTTGCAAAAAAATTTCTCAAAAATCTATTAACTTGGCGGAGGAGTAGCATTTTAAAAATTACGTTTTTTTCAAAAATATGTACTTTCAAAATGCTACTCCTCCTCCAAGTTAATAGATTTTTGAGAGAAATTTTTTTGCAAAAATGAAGAGGCTATCTAGCTCTACAACACCACGGTCTCCGATTTTGCAAATTTTGCTTTTTTCGTGAAAAAAAATGGTACTAAGTTTTGAAGAACATTTTATCCACAAAAAAATTTTTGCAAAATCTGAGACCTTGGTATTGTAGAGCTAGATTTTCTCTTCATTTTTGCGAAAAAATTTCTCAAAAATCTGTTAATTTGGCAGAGGAGTAGCATTTTGAAAATCACGTGTTTTTCAGAAAAATTTGTTTACTTTTATTGCCTGATTTTCAATATTAATTTATTATTGAAACAAAAATTTAAAAAAATTTTCTTCGAAATCTTGAGTTTGTGATTTCCCGAAAAACAACCCATAGTCTTCATTTGTCATAAAACTAAATTCACACACCATGAGCACTTTTATCTTGCTTTTTCAGAAGCATAGCAACAGACATCAATTGTGTGCGCACTTTCGTTTTCAAGTCATAAAATTACAATTACATGTTATTTTTTATTCTTCAACAAAGATTTATTCATATGTGTCCTTTTAATGGTTAATCATTAATTTACGCATTAGAAATTTATTCCTAAAAAAATTTTTTATTGATTTTTTAATGTTGATTTAAGCGCTATATATCTAAATTCGTCTGCTTATGCCACTTTGTTAATAAATATTTACTTTCAGTATTGGATTACAAATTGATTAATTTCGTAATAAAAGAAAGAAGCAACACTATTAATCTGCTTATTATTAAGCTAGTTTACAAATATGAATATATATTTTTATAGGAATATAAAATTGTAAGTTTTATCCACACTTTACAATTTATTAAAGTGGGTCCAAATTAGGGACCTTTCTCAACAAAAAAGTTTTTTGAAAAATGACCTTCTAGGGGTAAAAAATAGAGTGAAAAATCAATTGCGCACATTCCCGTCACGTGAAAATGCTTCCTTCGCCTTGTTTTCGCGAAAATAGCTTTTACGTGAAATAGTGCTATTTTCACGAAAACAAGGTGAAGGAAGAATTGATGTGGGATGTGCACAATCGATTTTTCACCCTATTTTTACCCCTAGAAGGTCATTTTTCAAAAAAATCTTTTTGGAGAAGGGGGCCCTAGTTTGGACCCCCTTTAGAGTGGGAGCGCAGATCGAGGTCTGATCTCGGTTGGAAAAATTTTTTTAAATGACTTTCTAGGGATAATTTTATGCGGAAAATCGATTGCAACCATTTTCAGAGAGTGAAAACGCTTTCCTGACCTTGATTCAGGCAATTTTAGGGTATTTTTATTGTGAAACAATTTCAAGAAGTAATAAAAAAAATACCCTAAAATTGCCTGAATCAGGATCAGTAAAGCGTTTTCACGCTCTGAAAATAGTTGCAATCGATTCTCCGCATAAAATTACCTCTAGAAAGTCATTTAAAAAAAAATTTTCTGATCGAGATCCGGTCTCGATCTGCACCCCCTTTAACAATAAATTTAGGCCATCTAGAGAATTTCGGTTATTATATCTTGGATATTTGATCTCATGCTCTGTAATTGATTATATCCGATTCATTGTGAAAAAGCATAAAATTTTTAGAGCGATAGAATATGGATGTTCGCTTCCGTTTTTATTTTATCCCAACTTGGAGGGATATTACTTGTTGCAGTAAATCAATTCATAGGGAATATCATTGTGATGATTTTGATTTCGCATATTGGAAAGTGGTTAGACAGATGTGATAGGAAAAAAGGTAATCAAAGTCATCAACCTCATGCAAGATGTGGGAAAATATTTTTGAAGTTTATATGATAAATAGTCGAGATACGGTGCCCCTTTGAAAAAAGCCTTAGAAATTGAATTTTCAAATTTTTTTAGGGGGTACCTCAAATTTTTTGTTTCCTGCACACCTACCACCACCTACTAACTTTTAAAAAAGAACGCAATCCGATTTACCGTTCCCAAGACCTCGCTAGGGCGGACACACATTCATGCATACGGACTACATACTTACGTACGGACACAGAAATCGATTTTTGTATTTATGATTTTCGTCCACCGTGACCCTATTTTTTCCTATATAAAATATCAATTTTTCATTTGGGAAAAAAATATCCCCATACCTAGTGCTCCCATACCTGGTGCCCTCCATACAGGAGCCCACAGCTACGTTCTCCCCCCCCACAGTCGCTCGCAGAAATACAAAATTGTCGGGTGTGTTTGTATACTTAGAATGATACCCCCTCTTCTCCCCACACCCGAAAAATACGATGCGAATAGCAGCCAAAATTCTTATTTTATGCAAATTTTAGGAGTTTTACTAATACTATTATTCAACAATATGACCATAAGCTTAGCAGCCACTCTGCTTGCTATTTGTTTTATCCTTCCAGAAGAAGTAAAGAATTTAAGATTTGCTTTACTCATACTAGCATTGGTGGCTAAAGCTTTATCTAGATGCTCATCGCAGAGTGAAAAAATGGTGTTGACAAAAGATTGGTTGGTGATCTTGACTGAAAGAGAGGATAAAAATAGTCTTTCAGGTAAAATATCTTATCAAGGAGGGTCAAGTCATATCTATGGTCTGAGACAATGTGTAGAGAATAAAATTGTATCGATGATGTCGATAAACTACACCTACTAGCGATAGCGCTACGCTAAAGACGAAGGGAATGATCATTAACTGACCCTAGTGAGCTAGGAGACTGTTCTAACCCTGGTTCCAGGAACCAGGGGATTTTAATATTTTATCTTTTAAACTTGTAGTTATCAGGGATTTTATAACTTTAGAAATGTACTTTTTGAAACTATAGATATTTTTCGGACTCTAATTTACAACCCAGAAGTAGCGCCATTTCAAAAATGACTATTGACTATTCGTGATGACTATTGACCAAAAATGACTATTCACAAAATTTGTATTTTTAGAAAAGAACTCAACCATGTCGATCATCGACCAAATCACTCTCATAATAGCACCAATAATCTCAGGCTATCTCTGCAGATCGATTGGCTCTTTTTATGCATGTTTTGTAATGTTAACATGGAATTTAGTGTCATGGGTTGTCGAGCGATATTTACTTATCAGACTCTATAAAGACGTCAAAGAGCTGTCTATGCGAGTTCACGTAGGTGGGTCTTCATCATTGATTAGTTAAAATCAAAATATATACAAAAAACTGTTTTTAGACAAAAATAAACTTCTCGATGCCGAAAATCAAAGTACGGAGGATAAAGTTCAAACATCTAACCAAGGCGTCATACGGACATTTTGTAAACAAAAAACAGCTCCTGCTGCCATGGCTCTAGCTATGTTGTATTTGACGGTCTTATCATTTGATGGAGTATGAAAGATCAAAATCTTTTACATAAAAAATGAAAACAAATTTAGGTTTCTATGAGCTATGGAAGAGCTCAGGGCTTGCCAGAAAACCTAATTGGAAATTTAAGAAGTATGGCATCGGTACTAGCTATGGCAGCTGCTATTATTTACAGGTTTAGATTTTCTTCAAAAAATGTACTTTGGTGAGTAGGGGTAAACACCAATGGCGATAACTTTTTGGACGTGCAGAGTCGAAAGAGGACGCCCCCTCCCTACTACAGTATCTTGAAGAGCCTTCTATACATCTTCTTCTATACCCCTATAGCCCCCTAAAGGTGTTGATTGTCCGAGTGTGACGTTCTGACATCAGTAAGAGGCACAAGTTAAGACACCAGATGGATTTAAATTGTAGCTGAACAATAGTCGAATCAGTGTTGATAAAAATTTTCGAAATCCGTTGATCCTAATATTATCAAAAATTACTTTGAAGTTTTCAAAGTCGATTTATCTTCACCTTAACAAAATGTTAGAAATTTAATTTGTTTATGAAAGTACAGAACTTTAGTCCCTCTAACACATGCAAAAAACCGTATATAAAAATTATTTAACAGTGGCGAGATATTTGACTTTGAAGTTGATAGTCAAAAAATGAGGCAAGAACAAAATGACGCACCCGGGAATCGAACCCTCGACCTTCTGGATGCTAGTCTAACGCGCTAACCACTATACCATATGGTCGATTTTCTTCACCTTACCACTACACCATAAGGTGATGGTGTAGTGGTTAGCGCATTAGATTAGCAGCCAGAAGGTCGAAGGTTCGATTCCCGGGTGCGTCATTTGTTTTTGCCTCATTTTTTGACTATCAACTTCAAAGTCAAATATCTCGCCACTGTTAAATAATTTTTATATACGGTTTTTTGCATGTGTTAGAGGGACTAAAGCTCTATATTTTCATACAAAAATTAAATTTCTAACATTTCGTTAAGGTGAAGAAAATCGACTTTGAAAAATTCAAAGTAATTTTTGACAATGTTATGATCAACGGATTTCGAAAATTTTTATCAACACTTATTCGGCCATTGTTCAACTACAATTTAAAAAAGACCGTATAGAAATTCGTTAGAGGGGGTGCGAGAACGACTAAAAACATTGATGTCGCACACCAAAATGAACGCTCTGTACATATGAGTTATAATGGTCATTTGAAAGTATTATTGATCAAAATCCAAGAAACCAAGTTGAGAATGTTTAATGTAAATGATTTTTTGTTTGAAAAGTTACGGCAAAAATTATTGTATAACAAGGTACTAGTTCGGATTAGCGGACCAAAATCATAGAAGCGAAATTTTTTAAATTTTCAAAAAAACAACTCATCTAGGGGTACTTTTATGTGGGGAATTCAAAAAAAATTTTCGAGAAGCCAATATATCATCCCAAGTCGGAAAAGGTAAAATTCGACGTAAAAGCAGAATAGATAATATGAATATTGACATGAAATTTTTCCTTCAAAACACGACCACACGGGAATGCCTGCTGGCATTTTTCCACCAAAACGACCACGCAGGGATGCCTGCATAAACAAAATACAGTCAAATCTTTGTTTTATGACACCTTCGTTTAATGATAGCGACCACGCAGGGATGCAGGCGGGANGACAATTTATTATATATAGCCAGTCGATTTCTTTATATACTAAATTTTCCCGCCGGTATCCCTGCGTGGTCGTTATGCTCCCCTTCGGGTGTCATAAAACGGAGGTTTGACTATTATAAATACTCTCTAAATCTTTAGGGCCACTATTGTAACATGAAACATGCATGAAATCGTTTTTTATGACTTGGGATGATATATTGGCTCCTCGAAAATTTTTTTTGACACCCCGCATAAAAGTACACCTAGATGAGTTGTTGTTTGAAAATTTAAAAAATTTCGCTTCTATGATCTTGGTCCGCTAATCCGAATTAGTATCTTGTATACTATAGGGATGCATAAGTTACAAAAAGTGACGACAATCCTTGTCATCGGCCAGAATATATGCGAATTTTGAGCACGAAGATACAATTGTTCATAGTGACAAATTTGTCCCCTTTGTCATGATCAAAATCGCATATTTTTGTCCGGTAACAAGGATGGTCACTTCTTGTAACTTGTGCATCACTAGCACATGTGTACAAACCTCCCCCAAACCCCACACAAATTGGGTGGGTGAAAAAATCAAGGTCAAAGTTTAAGTTTTTGAACTTGGTAAACCACCAAAAAGTTGATTACGTAATATCTGGATGACCCCTAAGGGGGGACCCTTATCGTTCTCTTCGATCTGAAATTTTGAAAGAGTGTTTGTACACATATGATTACTAGCATACAGTTAGAAGTTCGCCCCAAGCCACAGGCCAGTCACTTTCTTTATATGGATCACTTGGGTAGGTGTTTGTTGGTGTACGATCGCCATGTCGCCAGACCTATTTTTTAAACTTCGTTTTATAGAGTAACACTTACAGCTTGAACTAAAACTAACTCATCTGCGAAATTTTTTTGAATAAAAAATGTTAAAAATACAAAAAGCAACATGACTAGAATAATTTATGTATAGACTACGTGTAGATAAGTACCTTAAAAATCTGACTGCGTTTTTCGCGATTTTAAGCAGATTTAATTTTTTCTTATCAAACGAAGATTGAAATGAAATGGAATGTCAAAAAATTTTCTTTTATTGCACGAATGCCACATTTGATTCAGCAAAAAGTGACAATTTTGTCACCGGCCTTACATATGCAAATTTGGGCACGATAAAAAGTTGCTTGTGGTAATAAGGGGTAGAAAAGGGCCGGCGGGGGCTTTTTTTGAACGCAGAAGGTCATTTCAATAAGTTTTTACTCTTTGATAAGTTCGACAGCAAGTCAGACAACAGTGAAATTTTTATTTATTTTTTAGGTAAATATATAAATTTTTATTTGTAAAAATATTATTCTTGTAAAAACTATGAAAATCAATTATTTTAAAAATTTCTTTCAATTAAACTTTTTTAGCTCAAAAATAAATAAAAATTTCAATGTTGTCTGACTTGCTGTCGGGCTTATCAAAGAGTAAAAACTTATTGAAATGACCTTCTGCATTTAGACTAAAGACAGCCCCGGGCTAGGACCGGTCTCGGCCCCTTAGAAGGGGCCGAAGCCTCCGGGCCAGTGTTGTAACCGTGCAGTTCAAGCGAACCGTGTATCGTGCACACGATTCAAAATTGATGTTTTTTTTAATTCCAAAGCGACTACACGAATAATCGAGATAAAAATAACCACTTTCTAATCATTACACGCTTGAATCCGAGTGGAGTGAACCGTGCTGCACGGTTCGGTTGAAAGTGGTTGTCGAAGTGAACCGTGCAGCACGCTTCGTTTGTCATGGTTGAAGCATGCACATTCAAAAATGGTTTTTTGCTATTTTTCCAGTCGAAAATATTTTTTTTATTGAGACTACGTAAGATTGTTGAACTCTTTGCTTTATTAGATGATTCTTGGTAATCTAATATCATTTTCTGCTAATAGCAAGAAAGCCAAATTAAAATTTATTGCTTCAGTAAACATAAAGCATTTTTTGGAATAGAAATTTAAAATTTTAAAGCACTACTGTTCCTAGTAGCAGGATTTTGATGAAATCCGACAGAGGAAAATGATCTATAGTATCTCTTTCACATTATAGTCTCTTTGAAGTAATAGATAAAATAGGAGTTGTTGTCAATTTCTGTCTATTAGGTTGTTGCAAAAGTTCGTACTCAAAAGTTTTGTGGCGTTTTTGCATTCATTTTTCCAATATAGTTTTATTTTTTTGATATAAAATGGTTCTACGAAATTTAAAAAACCATATTCGACATTGTTTGCTTTGGCTGTACGACAAGGACAACTCAATAACATCAAGAGCTGCAGCTGAAGAGCTTCAAGAAGTCTATCTTCTTTCCGATCTCAACAAAGGGGCAAGATTTGTGGCCGCGTCAGGAAATCTTGAGCGGTACGACAATGGCAATTTGAATCTGGATTTGATATTGACAGACGACGAGAAGTGGGTGCTCTACGTCAACGTTATTCGGCAACGAGAGTGGAGACCCCAGGGTGAACGAGCAACACCCACGGCCAAACCCGGACTTCACCCGAAGAAAGTCCTTTTGTATCTCTGGTGGGATACTGAAGGCCCCGTGCATTGGGAACTCCTACCCCAAGGACAAACGATCACAGCAGAAGTGTATTGCGAACAGCTCGACCGCGTAGCCGAAGCCCTCGCCGAAAAGCGCCCTCATCGACAGCAGCACATCTTTCTTCACGACAATGCCCGTCCCCACACCGCACGACTCACTCAGACGAAACTTCAGCAACTTGGATGGGAAGTCTTGGACCATCCTCCCTACTCTCCGGATCTCGCGCCTACCGACTACAAGGCCTTCCGATCGCTTCAGCATTGGCTGGCTGGAAAAGAATTTGCGACGAAGACGATGTGCGAACATCAATTCAGGAATGGATGGACTCAAAACCGGCTGGTTTCTGGGTTAAGGGAATCGTGGAGTTGCCGAATCGTTGGACCAAAGTGGTGGAATACGAAGGAGATTATTTCCCGGATGAATAAATTTATCGTCTGTTGTTGTTTGGTTGTTGTTCTGTTATTGGTTTTGTTAAAATAAAGAAATAAAACTTTTGAGCACGAACTTTTGCAACAACCTAATAATTTATAGTTGAAAATAATCACGGCATGAACTTGAATACCATTCAATATTATAATAATATTGCTGCCGTAATATTCAGCTATGTCAGTACGGCCATTCTCATACATCTTATAAGAACGAAAACGAACAAAGAATTAAAGCCTTATAGCTGGATGCTCCTGGGGAATTGCTGCTTAGATTTGTTATTTAATACGAATACTTTAGCTTTTATGACTGTAAGTTTTCTGAATGAGGATCTAGAAATCATTCAAAAAGATCAAATTTTTCCCCCATATGGAATTGTATAATTTAGAAAGCCGAACTTCGTCAGGGTGTTATGTTCATTATGAGCGATGGTCTGACTGTTGGACTTGCAGATCGCTGGAATTTTTTATTTTGCTTCATATTTATATTCGTTTATTTATATTGTATCTGCTCAATGTCCATACCTTTCTATTATAGATATTTGGTGTTTTGCAGGTATGCATGATAAGAAATCAGCTTCCAATTCTATTTTAGAGGTAAAACTTTGTGTAAGAAACAAATCTTATTCCTTTATTTAATACCGCTTGTTTTGGTCATGATAATTAGTGTACTTTTCATCATAGCATGTTATCCGACAAAAGAAAACCAAGAAAAACACATTAATTTGTTAAATAACTCTGTTTGGATTAAGTCGGACGGCACTATACCGAAGTTTGTCTCTAGCGATCTTGTAAGTTTTGAGAATATAAGAAAAATGGAGCATTTTTTGTTTTACGGCATGTTCTGAATCGTTGTAGTTTTCGAGATAATTGCGTTTGAATTTGTTACAAGCTCTTCGTTGTAATACACAAACTTTTTTGAATTTTTTGCGGAAAAATCGATTTTTGCATCGATTTTTTAAATTTTCATAAAGCTAAATTTTTATAGCTAAATGAGACGAACAAAATGACACCAAAATTATCCAATTTGAACATTTTTTGGGTTATTGAAACGAAAATTCTGATTCATGTTTTCGTTTCAATAACTCAAAACAATGTTCAAATAGATAGTTTTAGTGTCATTTTGTTCGTCTCATTTAGCTATAAAAAATTGCTACAATGTTCATTTATGAAAATTTAAAAAATCGAATCGATTTTCCCCCAAAAAATTTTTAAAAGTTTGTGTATTACAACTAAGAGTTTGTAACAAATTCAAAATTTTAAACGAATTATCTCGAAAGCTACAACGATTGAGAACATACCGCAAAAACAAAAAATGCTCAATTTTTCAATATCTTTTCGAATATATCATTTTTCATATGATTGTAAATTACTGGACTGATCCTTTAATTATGCACCAACCCAATAAATTGTCTTAATTTTCTACATTTCATCTAATTTTCTAGAATTTCTTGATTTTCTAAATTTTCTATTGGGCCTCGCTATACTTCAAGTCGCGACGGTCCGCAACTGATCTCTTATCGAAGTCAAAAGTTGTCACAAGCCAATTTTTTAGAGGTCTCTAGATGAATTCTACCAATTTTTCTAGCTTGCGACAACCTTCTTATTCCAGAAAGGGTAAATCGCAGCGCTCGTGACTGAAATATAGATAGCCCCATATATTTTAAATTTGTTTTTTCTTGATTTTCTAGATTTTTCTAAAACCTAAAATTCATAACTTTAGAAAAATGGATTTTTCATAGCCCTCATATCATATGCTGCAATTCTTTTAATAAGCATGACTCTTTTGATCATATGGTGCTGTCGACAAATTTGGAAAAAATTCCATAATTCAAAAGAACTGCTCAATTCGAAATCTTTAACCATACAAAAGCAGTTAACTATAGCACTAATTGTTCAGGTGAGCTTCTTTTTCAAAAAAAATATATAAATTTTTTAGGCCGCATGTCCATTGATCATGGAAATAATACCAATAATGTTTGCAATCATCATCATATTTTCCGGTTTGGATATTCCAGGATTGACCTTGCCAGTTTTAATGATACTCGCATGGAATTCTGCTGTTAACCCTTGGTCAATCATACTTCTAGTTGGTCCTTTTCGAAGAGAAATTCGCAATCTTTTCATAAAGAAAATATTGAGGAAAAATATTCTGGCAATTTCGGTAGTAGAAGCTCCAAGAAATAGAAAGACGTCAATTCAAATGAGTTTTGTAAAAAAGAATACAATAGAGCCTAGAAAATCTACTAATCAAATGATTATTCCTATTTAATTTAAATGAATCTTTTTACAAAATTTAAAAAAATACATAATACAGGGTGCGGCAAAAGTTCTTGTGATTTTTTGAATTACTGCATATAGTATTTTGACCATAACTCTTTAGCCTTACATCCAATTCCGATGATCTTAGTGTCTTTAGATAGCTTGAATTTACAGCTATCCAATGACACCAAGATCATCGAAATTGGATGTAAGGTTAAAGAGTTATGATCAAAATACTATATGCAGTAATTCAAAAAATCACAAGAACTTTTGTCGCACCCTGCAAGAGGCGATGTCTCGAAAGTTCGAACTTTTTGGGGTTGCCGCGGCATTAGGCAAACTGAGTAAAAAATGTAATATGAAATTTGGACGCAAAAGAGACATATTTGAGCATTTGAAATGGTGTGCAACCTTTAAAAAGGTCAATTTCAGCGAATTTTAAGCGAACAAATTTTTTTAATTTTCCTAAGAGTTCCATTTTTTCGAAAAAATAATCAATCGAAGAAATTCGATTCAAGTTCGATTTTTTGGTGCGTTTTTGAGAAAAAAAAGCATAATCGAAGCCGTTGTTAGTGTCCCTTTAAAGTCCAATTTTTTCGTAAGTTTATATCATCTCTGATCTAATCATCGATGTACAGGGTGTTTCAGGTGGAATGCACCTATTTTATTTTGACATAACTTTTTTCTGGAAAATAATTTTGAATTTTCGACTTTTGGAAAATAACGAGCTAATTTGTCCATTTTATGCATATTTTTTTGTTTTTGAAAATCTTGACTTTGGGCATTGAAACGAAAATTTGCTATTTTTTCCTGAAGGAATTTCTAAAAAATTCTTGCTCCAATTGATTCAGCGACCCCAAAAACGGTAGTGTACCAATTTTCGTGAAAAACTTATTCTTGGATTTCGAATAAAAAACTTTATTGAAGGGCTGGGGTTCGAA
>OZJO01027357.1:0-10417 GCA_900406225.1 Acrobeloides nanus | reverse complement strand
TAGTGGACCAATTCGTATTTTGACGGCAAAACATATATACGAATTCGTATTTGACTACGATTTCGTATTTCCAATTCGTATATGAATTCGTATTTCGCCTGTCGACGTTTTTTTGGTCGACAGTAACCTTTGGGACCAATTCGTATTTTGGGGCCCAGTACCCCCCTGCTTGCCCATGTATGATTGCACCCAGACTCTTTGTAATTAAAACAAAATCCGCGAAAGAATCGAGCTTTGAGACCAAGGGCATATCACAAAAAATTTTTCGATACTGAACGAAAATTTAGGCTTATAATCTGATAGGTGCATATATCGGTGCGCAAATGTAAAAGTGCAAATGTCAGGTGCGCATATGTGAGGGCATAAAAGTACCCTACCCCTTGGGAGCACTGGTTCTTGGGAGCACCGGCCTCTGCCCGATCACTTAAAACGGTTTTTCTCGGGACGCTTAAATTCTTTTCACTTAATTTAAAAAGCATTTGTTAGAGGAATACTTGGGGTACAATAGATTTTGGTATCAATTTGCCTTATTTTCAATTTTCTACGCCACTTTGAAGTTGGGGGCACCTGCGCGATTCTGTAGCCTTCTTGAGGGTGTATTTCCACAAGAATTCGGTCAGAACCGGTCCGGATCGACTCAAAACACTTTTATTCGTGTTCTCCGTATAGAAAACCCCTCATTACAAAGGGGTCATAGCGCCAAGGAGAGAGGTCACCAGGTCGGGAGCCCAAAATAAAAGTTGCATAACTCGATGGGTTCTATCAGATAAGCCAAAAAAAAATTCGTTCAGAAAAAAATTTTGTGACATCCGAAGCTCGGCTCTCTTGCGGAACGTGTTTTAATAGAACCAAATGCATAGCTTATCAGTTGACACACGAAAACAAGAAAATTATACGAAAAATTCACTTTAAACACAATAAAATTATAACTATATAAATTATATTAGATGTGGTCAAAAAAGGTTTTTTTAAATTTATGGAGCTCGGATCACAATGGAATGGCCGTTTTCAAAAAAAATTGATTTAGATAGAAGAAACTCTGAGCTTTCAGATGGAGAAAACCGTATTTCAATCCGATTTATGGTTCCGGAGATATGACCATTTCAATCCAAAATGTCCAAAAATCAACTTTTTTTAAGTGTGTCGCCACGGCACAAGCTATCGTACGAAGTCATCGTACGAGTGTAAAATACACTCGTGCGACGGACGAAATGGCCACAAGCTATCGTACGAATTTCGTCGTACTGTGTCGTACGATCGTACGACAGCTTGTGGCGATTTCGTCGTACTTTTACGTTAATTTTACGATCGTACGATGACTTCGTACGATATCTTGTGGGGCCGTCGTACTTTCGTACGATAGCTTGTGGTGTGCTTGTGGCGACCCTAAAGAATCGCTTCTAGCGGGACACTGAAAAATTTTTTTGACCTAGAAACAACGGGAAAATATGTGTTTTTACCTAAATAATATTTTTGGCCAAAAATGGGTACTTTTAATTTTTTCGATTTTTGCTAAAAAAATTTTGAAAAAATTAAAGGCCCCATTTTTGGCCAAAAATGACCCAAAAATATTTTTCAGGTCAAGCATCTTTTCCCGTTGTTACCAGGTCAAAAACTTTTTTCGTTGTCCGTCTATAATCGATTCTTTAAAAACCTCACCTAATTCTTGCAATAGTGTTATTCTTATTTTATTTCACGCGACTAAAATATCTTATCATCTGAATCAATGGCATGATAAAAATTTTATTTTACTAATAATGATAACAAAGTCCGGAATCATGAGATCATTTCTTTTTGAGTGGTAATTGAAAAACATGAATTCTGCACACACAAAATATATAAAACTGTCAATGCTAAAGGGCCTTATGCATGATTGCGTATTAATCCATAGCAGCAGATAAAATCCCTATCTGAAGTTAAAATCTCCAACTGAAGCTAAAAGCTGCAGCTAGGAATAAAATCAAGATCATCGAGGTAAAAATTGTCTAGAAATGGGGTTAAAAATTTATATTTTGAAAAAAATTTTTTGGCACCCAAATGAAAGTCACCGCCGGTATGGGGGAAGACCAATGACGTAGATGAAGGATCGGGAAGGTGGAGACGATTTCGAAAAAAGGCCATTTTAGGGGTCAAAACCCAAAATTTTAGCAAAAGTCATAAGCTACTATATATACCTTAAAAATTTTTTCCGTGCTTCGCGCGAAAAGGGGGAGGCTATCGCCCCCTATGGTTATGTCGCTGGGAAAGACACCCAAAAAATTTTTTTAATCGTAAAAAAATGCGGAATTTTGACCCAACATTGGGTTACTAACACCATAAATAAGCGAAAAAACTTTTAGGCTATATATGCGCTTTTAAAAAAGTTTTCAAAATTTTGGATAAAAACATAAGGGGGACCCTTATGATTTTTTTCAGCCATGGGGGAGAGACACCCGTCTCCCCCCCCCCCCTGGAGCCGCCGTNATGATACGGCGACCACCGAGATCTACACTCTTTCCCTACACGACGCTCTTCCGATCTGTTGGGGGGAGGGGATCCGGGGTTTGATAGTAAGGAAACTTCGGAGGTATCTCTTTTTGAAATGGACTATATGGAGCATGGGTATCTCGGATTCAAAAAAAAGTTCGAGTTTGAGACAGAGCTTTTTTCGAGACCGATACCGAAATGAAAAACCGTCAAGAATCTCAAAATTGAGACCTAGACTGAGACACACCCTTGATATGAAGTTCGTCTTTTCGGAATTTTTTGTGCATCGTACAATGAGACTACGCGATTAAAGTATAAAAAACATGAAGATCTAATTGTTTATTGATCGCAATAAAATTTCATAAGCCTAATACAAATTAAACTAAAATTTAAAAATATTCTTTCAGTGAAGAGGAGTAGCTTTTATTATATGTACACCGGTCGGGTTAATAGATATTGTGTAGTTATCATTCGGGTAGACGGTCCCAACGATTTGTTTTTTCCATAAATCCATTACATTATATCCAGCATTGTTAAGCAACCCAATATCATAAAATTTGAACGAGTATTTCTAAAAATTTAATTTTATAAAAAGGTACACTGTATGATAAAAGAAAATTAGCGACTTTTTTTATTGTCAGACTAAAAATTTGTTGCTCAAAAATAGACATTCTTAAAGGACCAGTCCAGTCAGTTACAATCATATGAAAAAATGATATTTGGAAAGATCATTAAAAATGGACCATTTTTTGTTTTTACGGCATGTTCTGAATCGTTGTAGTTTTCGAGAAATTGCGTTTTTTGGGTTATTGAAACGAAAACATGAATCAGAATTTTCGTTTCAATAACCCAGAGCAATGTTTAAATTGGATAATTTTGGAAGAGCTTGTAACAAATTCAAACGCAATTATATCAAAAACTACAACGATTCAGAACATGCCATAAAAACAAAAAAATGCTCCATTTTACATGATCTTTCCTAATATATCATTTTTTTCATATGATTGTAACTTACTGTCAACTTACCATCTACCTCCTTCAGCTTGTACAGCTTTTGGCCTACCTGTGCATTCGTTCCGGTGTTCAAAATTGCCACAGCATACGAATACGTGTTTCCATTAATTACTGGAGTCATAGGCTTGACAAAAACCATTATGTTTTCGGTCTAAATTAAATTTTACCATTGTTCAAAATTTGTTTCCTACTTTATTATTAACCATCCTTCCCATGTTACCCAAGGGATCTTGGTCAACAGCAATAACATATTTATTTAATAAAATTTCTTTGTGACCCGGTGGCAATGCTCTCAAATCATTTGACATAATTAGTGGGGCTGACCAAATAGACCAAATGGACATTTGAACTTTGGCTTGATCAAGTGTAATTTCTTCATTACCGACTATTATCTAATAAGAATTTGGCACTTATGCTGTATCCCCACTCCATCTAAGGGGAGGGGATACTGCATTCTGGGGGGGGGGAGTGCATAAGTATCAATAATTTTTAGCAAAAAATTTTTTTTAATGTCCAAAAACACGCGGGCAACAAGTGGTGTAGCTAGGAAAAAATTTTTAAAACTTTCCACCAGTTTCGAACAGTGATGGCTCTAGTAAAAAAAAGATCTTCGAAGGGGTAGGGCACTTGGAGTGTATTTTGTTGGACCATAACCATACCACAGCGCAAAAAAATGGAAAAAAGACCGGGAAAGGCGCTTCCAGATAACTAAGTGGTAACTCGCCCGAAATGCATTTGACAGGTCGAGGGTTCAGATCCAGGTCGGAGACAAATTTTTTTTGCACTTTTTAAAACTGTTTAAAAATATGACTGTAGATTATAAATTTTTTGAGAAAAAATCATAAGGGGCGACCTATGTTTTCAATCACTTCGTATTTTGGATCGAATGGTCGTACCTCCTTGCTCATATATGCCACAACACCGATTATACTTACCATGTCCGGGTCATTCCATTGCCCTGGCTTATTTGCCGGAATCAATTTGTCTTGCATAAGCACATACCACTTAATGATTCCAAGCATACTATTCCAACTTCTGCTAATATCATCGTAGTTTCTCCATAAGTTACAAGATTGCCCGATTATGGTATAGTTTACCTAAAAAAACTCGCCTTTGTGATGCCAAATGTAAAATTTCAACAATTTAACCATTGATTAATCAACCTTTTTTCATAAAAAAAAGCTTACATCTTTCTGGTCACCTATCAAATAAGCTGGCCAAGAACAAGAATACTCAATGGGTCTGCCAGTTTTATTTAGAGCTACTTCCATTTGAGGATATCCTAAAATCGATTACTTAAAAAAAGTGACCGGCGTTTTCTGGCATTACGACATTAGCCAACTTTTTGTTTCTCCAACCGACTTTATCCAACTTTGACTTTATGCAAATTTTCTTCAACCGATTTTCTATTGTTTTGGATTGTTAGACTTCACTTTTCACTTCTTATCTTTGAAGGTGTGAAGAAAAGTCCAAAAAGAACAATCCAATATTTTTAAAAGGTTGGATAAAGTCGTAATGCCCGTTTTCTTATAATACGCAGTAGAACATTAGCTCTTGTGAAATTGAACAGGAGTTTGACAGGCGTGAACAACATGGCCTAAAGCCTAGAAAAGCACAAAAAATAAAATTTTTACACTTGTAGAAATGGATTGTCTTAGTTTTTATTTTAAATCAAAAATTGAAAAAATTAAAAAATCTTTTTTTTAAAGGCAAAAAATTTTTTTTAATTTAAAAAACTGTCAAACCTGTTCAATATCAAAGAAGCCAACTTTCTACTGTTGAATCCGCGCAGTACGGCGCGTTATAAGAACGCGCTCGATAAAACAACAAAATTTTGGAACTAGTGTACTTGACAGTACCTAAGGACGTGATAAAAAATTTTTTAAATATTTTAAAATTGTTAAATTTAAAAAAAATTAAATTTTAAATGCCGATCATGTACTTGGGTACCGTCAAATGCTAGTTCCAAAATTTCCTACCATCTGGCATCAAATTCGTGGAGATATAGCATCCATCAAGTTTGAGATAGTCAACTTTCCATGCTGCAAAAGTTTGTGCATCAATATCAAGATGTCCATAACTTCCGGGATACCCACCACAAGTCTTCGTACCATAATCTTCATAAATGCCTAATTTGAGGCCTTTTTGGTGCATCTAAAAATTTAAAGAGATAATTTAAAGAGAAATTATTTATGTGAATTCTAGAAAAAAATTTTCGCGAATGGACAAAATGCTCAGAAAAATTTTTTGAGAAAAAATTTTTTGTAAAGAAAATTTTTCGAAAACAATATAAATGCCACCCCCCCCCTTTAAAACTTTTCTGAATTGCCTACATAATCAGCTAGATTGGCAATTCCATTTGGGAACCTTGTGGCGTTTGCTAGCAAACTGCCATTCGGAGCTCTTTGATCGGCCATCCAGCAATCATCTATATGAACAGAGACGTAGCCGGCTTGAAGAAAGCCATCCGCAGCTAAAATAAAAACTTATGCCTGTATGAACTTTCCCGCGTTGGTTCCAGGATTTTTGGCAAAATTTTTTCCCATATCTGTCAACAAAATCCAGGGCATGATTTTTTG
Organism: Acrobeloides nanus; assembly: GCA_900406225.1. Classification (NCBI taxonomy): domain Eukaryota; kingdom Metazoa; phylum Nematoda; class Chromadorea; order Rhabditida; family Cephalobidae; genus Acrobeloides; species Acrobeloides nanus. The sequence goes on along the minus strand of OZJO01027357.1, from coordinate 4,358 downwards.
GATAGAGCACGCTCTATTATAAATTGAATCCGTCGTTTTCTAGAAAAAGGTCAAAATTAGGGTTCAAACCTTGATTTTTCAAAAATTTCCAAAAACAATAGCTACTTTGATATTTTTTAGCGCTTCGCACATTTCGGAGGGGGACATGGCCCCCCGCTGAATCCAACACTGATTCTAAGAGTGTTTTTTACCCATTCTATCCGCTTGTGACATGTACAAGTCCGCATTAATACAAGCATTGACGTATTTTACACAATCAGTTTGACAATAAAACTTTGTCCATGACATCCAACCCATTGGCGGGGTTCTAAAGCCGTTTTATAATAAAGGGCGTTGAAAAATTTACCTAGCCAAACCATTATTTAGCGCATTCACATCATAACAGAAAGCGAAACATAATAAAAACCCTAACCATAACATTGCTTAGAGATTCACCTTCTTCCTTGAACAGGTAAAATGAAATGATAATATCAAAACCATTTCTTTATATAAATAGTCTTTTGAGCCAAGAGTTTAGTTGAACAAGGATGCATTGATAACACAATAAAAAACGTAGTCAGAAAAAACGGCCTTGAAAATGGTTTTTCCCTTGTGAAAATCTGCTTTGAAAAAACTGCCAAAAGTTGAATCGAGCTAGTAGTGAAAATCACCAAGTGCCGTTTGCATAACTAACATAAGAGTCGCGGAAGTGTCCTGGAAATATTTTAACGAATGAAATATGGGACCAAGGTGTTTTTGTAAATTTTTGAAAAAAAAACATAAGGGGGGACGAAGGTAAATTTTTGAAAAAAACATAAGGGGGGACGAAGGTAAATTTTTGAAAATTTTTGTGATTTCCCCCCAAATAAGATCCACTTTGCGATTGATCTTCTGACTCCGGACCTCTAACACTGTTATCAATATAATTTCTTCAAAGTCTCCAATCACATGAATGAATGTAGTCATGTATAAATGATAATTAAGAAAACACGTGCTTCTATTATAAGGGGGAAGCCTTTGGTAAATTTTCTATTCCCCCCCCCACGAAGGGAGTGGGGTAGATCATCCCTCTGATTCCCCTCCCCCCACTTCGATGGGTGATTTTTTAAGGAAAAAACTTGACTTTTTTAGGCAATTTTTATTGAAAAATTGATAAAAAAATATTAGCTTTTTTAGCAAAAAATTATCATTTTATTAATTTTAGGCAAAACATAAGGGGGACCCTTTTGTACCATTTCCAATTTTTTCGGTTTGAGGAAGATGCATGCACCTGTTGCACCCCTCCTCTCTATCTACGGCGATGTCTGGTGGTCTAGGGGTTTTATAAGCGTCAATCACGTGATCACACATAAAAAATACCCACCGAAGTCATTTTGCAGCTTTTAAAACCGCTGTCCATATTGCGAAAAAATTATTGTGATTGTATTAGGTAAACGGACGGCTTTTCTTTGACTTATTAGATAAACTAACAATTTTGGACACTATAACTTTCGCCACAATCTCGTCACGCTAACTTTCGTGTCAATAAACATTTAATTTCAGACTAATTGAGATGCCTGATTTGCAATAAATATGTATATTGATACGAACGTGACGAAAGTTATAGTTTTTTGGCAACGTGGCGAAAGTTGTCGTGGCAATTATGAAACGTGGCGAAAGTTATAGTGCCTAATTTTGATAGTTTAGGTGAATTGCCTGGTAATCCTAGGAATCATAATTATTTAAATTTTTTGCATTATGTGTTCTATTATGTGTTTTTTTAAAAGTTGCGTTATTGTTATTTTATTCCAACAATCTCAAGGTTTTCCCATGAATAATAAGTTAGAAGAATTGAGTAAAAACAATCTTGAAGAAAATAACAGAAGGACGATTTTAATCCGTAAGTGTAAATATATTTTATTTGTATAGTGTACACCACTTCCCCATTACAGATGCAAAGTATAGAGAAGGGCTTCAATAAAAAAAATGGGGGGGGGGGAACGTTACCGATGACGTTTTCATTGCATGTGACGAAATCGCGGCAAAAACTTTACGACTGGGGCCGGAGTCGACCATAAAAAAATCGACAAATTTTTCCTAAGGGCTACGACCTCGAGAATGGTGTCGAAATTTGTCTAAAATCGTCCTGAGAAACTTTAGTTTTGGCTTCTGTGGGTTGTTTTCTAACCCGGCCGAGATAGCTGATGAGGGCAACTTGTTGCCTTTTATATAGTAAGGACTCTTATAGATTGCAACCCCAACAATAGCTACACAAATCATAATGATACTTTAAAAACTACCTATTTATATAGACTAGAAGCAAGCTCTAGATTAGATCGAGATATTTGTCCTATTGGCATACCATCGAATGTCATCCTTTTGTTGAGATCCGATTTGCAGCACAATCATGTAAAGTTGATTTCACGTCGACCCTCAGGGCCTCCACTAATTCGACTCGAAGGCGTCGAGACTGCACTAATTGCAAGTTGGGGGAGCGCTAAGTGCAATTAATGCTCTTCTCGACGCAAAATTTAAAGTGAGAATAACTTTTCAGGGGTCAACGAATTTTCAAATGTGGTCTTTTGCAATTTTATTCATCTTTTGTTAGGCTATAAATTTGCTGAAGACCACATTCGAAAATTCGTTGACTCTGAAAAATACAACCGTCTCGACGCAATTAGTACTACAATTGGTGCTTCCATTTGAATTAGTGGAGGCCCTCACTTACTGTAAACTCTGCAGTGAGGGTGGGCGTGAAATAAACAATAAAAAATTTTCGTTTTTAGAGTTACTTCCGCATTCTTGCTGGAAACACGGAAGATCTCAACATCGCATCACCGAGGATTTTTGCAAACAATTCAACTGGTGAAATTAGGGGCTATCGAATTGAAAGAACAAGTTTCTGGTATATCAATTGTAATCATGCGGCAATTATTTTGAACGCGAAAAGCGCCGAAGATGCGGTTGAATTTTCCTTTCGTAAAGCATCAAAGAAAATCGTAGACTCTAGCATATCTATCAATTGTCAATGAATTTTTAGAGTATAAAGACTTTAATATTTGTTATATTTTATAAGATAAATTCGGATCATTATTTATTGAAAAAATTTGGCAAACCCCTAACTCAGTTAAGCAAAACTAAGTCATTTAGTCAATCCTCAACTCGGTCAATCCGTAACTCAGTCATTCACATCTCACAAGAAACACTCAACATACATCACACACTTTCTCTGTCCTACAACTTTTATATAGACACCTATAGGAAGTTTCCGCTTCAGTAAAAAGTTAATCGCATATCTTTGAGACATATTCGGATTTTGTGACATGCTATTGACAAAGATCGGTCATTTTGACCAGGTTGTGGGGATTTTCAGCTCAAGTGATCTTCTCAAAAAATGTAGAGCGCATTCTCAGCTATCTCCTGCTTTTTACCGCATCAAAAAATTCGCGCTGGAAGCCAGTATACGGCCAATTAAATGTCAAGAAAACACTAGATTTTGACCATTTTTTAGCTCTAAGGGAGGTGAAAAGCCTATCTAAAACGACTCGTTTTACCCCAAAAATGAATTATTTCATATTTTTTATCATTTAAAACATTGTGTATTACAACGAAGAGCTTGTACACAAATTCAAATTTCAAACGCAATTATCTCGAAAACTACAACGATTCAGAACATGCCGTAAAAACAAAAAATGCTCAATTTTTCATGATCTCATTTTTTCATATGATTGTAACTGACTGGACTGGTCCTTTAAGAAGATGGCGGAAAGGTCCCTTAAGAGACGTGGCGGTCCCTACCTATAGGTAATTTTATGCGAGGAACACAATGGTGACATTTTTATTTTACCGATCGACCAAAAAAGGGCCAAAAATAGCATTTTTTTCAAAAATTTCGCCAAAAATACGTTAAAAACCCCTACCAAAAATAATACATTTTTGATGTTCGGCACATTATAAATCTTTCTCTTTTTTGAAAACTAAACTGATAAACGGAAAAAATTTTGCTTATACCAATTATCTACTTAACAAGAAGCACGAGAATGTCAAGGAAACGTGGATGATAACAAAGCACATTATTTATGCTCTATCAATGAGGAAAAACGTTATGTATAATCAGTAGCGTACCGCAACCAAAATTTCGAAGGGGCACAGTTTTTTTTGAAAAATTTCGAGCATGTAATTTTTTTATAGACGAGTAAAGTTTTTATGTAAAAATTTGCTCCCCCTCCCTATGCTCAAACTGAAATTACTCCACTGCACTTAGTAGAGATCGTGCCTTACAAGTGCTTTAAATAAATTAAGTGAGTGATTAGCTGATATGGGCCGAATTCCAGAACTAACAGACCAGTTTTTTACAATGTTATAAATAGAGAGTACATTAGCTCAATTATAGAGTTAAT
>OZJO01027346.1:0-15869 GCA_900406225.1 Acrobeloides nanus | reverse complement strand
ATATATATCATAAAAATGTACGGATGTTCCATTTTAATGATCAGACATAAAGGCATTTCAAATATGTCTGGATGGATTCTTATCTTGAATAATAAAAGTTGCATACACACTTTTTCCTTAGATCCTTATCGTAGACGAAAAGTTTTTCTCTCTCATATATTTCAAATGATTTATTCGAAGTGCACTTTTTGCCTTCCCACCCAGACAGTCTTTTCAAACTTAGTCCATATTTTTTCTTATCTTCACCCATCATCTGGCTCTTTTTCTTCCATCCGTCCAGGGTCGTTTGTTCGGCTGACGACGGACGGAAAAAGAAAGGCCGCATTGAAAAAACCGGGTGTGAAGTGTCGGAAAAAATGAAGAAGAGAGAGAGCGGATGACTGCCAAATTTTGGTTGAGGCTTTGTTCGACCAAAGTACGATAGCACAGAACATACGTCTGAGTTAGTCTGGGAGTGGAGTAATCGTTGTTTAGCAGTGCCCATGGTTTTTGCTGTTTTTTGATGAGATAAAAATGTGTGATTGAGCTAGTCGGCGGCTCTTCGAACTCTTCTTCCCGCTGCCCAGACGGAATTTGTTGGACGTAAGCCAAAAGTCTGTGGATGATTTTTTGCTTTTTAAACTACTTGATGCTTGATCAGTTAGGTAATCTAGAACCAATTTTGATAGACACTCGGAAAATTTTTTTACAACAATTACTCTTATCAGCAATTTTAATAACTGGGGAGAGCTCGCGTATGTGTAAGCCTAATTCTTAGTCTAAGCCTAGGCATAAGACTTAGCCTAAATAAGCCTTAGTCTAGGCCTAAGCCTAGGCTTAAGCCATAGCCTAAGCCTTAGCTTAAGTCTTAGCCTAAGTCTTAGCCTAAACTAGGCCTAAGCCTAAACCTAAGCCTAAGTTTTAGCCTAAACCTAAGTCTTAGCCTAATCCTTAACCTAAGCCTAAACCTAAGTCTTAGCCTAATCCTTATCCTAAGCCATAGCTTAAGTCTTACAATTACTGGAAAAATAGTGGTTTTCTCCGATGGGCTCATTTTAGTGCTTTTTTTGATGATCAAAGTTGCAAAAAAAATATCGATGCAAAACAAAAGTCTGTGCTCGGGATTCGAACCCGCGACCTCCAGCCCATGTAATCAGTGTTTGGCAGTGCCCATGGTTTTTGCTGTTTTTTGATGAGATAAAATGTGTGATTGAGATAGTCAGCGGCTCTTCGAACTCTTCTTTCCACTGCCCAGACAGAATTTGTTGGACATAAGCCAAAAGTCTGTGCATGATTTTTTGCTTATTAAACTACTGTGTTTGATGCTTGATCGGTTAGATGTCTGAAGATCTAGCCACTAGGCTATGGGTGCAATTTAAAGTTTATCACTTATTTTTCTTATCAATCACGATTGAAAAGATTATTTTTTTATTATTTATAACTTTATTTTTTAAATTAGTGATAGAAATCCGGGTCAATATGAGTTCGTGATTGTCAATTTGAAAAAATAAAGTTATAAAAATTATAAATAAATAAAATAATAATCATTTCACACATGATTGATAAGAAAAATAAGTGTCAATTCTAAATTTGCACCCATAGCCTAGTGGCTAGATCTTCAGTTCATGGGCTGGAGGTCGCGGGTTCGAATCCCGAGCACAGACTTTTGTTTTTGCATCGATATTTTTTTGCAACTTTGATCATCAAAAAAGCATTAAAATGAGCCCATCGGAGAAAACCACTATTTTTCCTGTCATTACCATATTTTTCACTACACATTTATGCAAAAACAAAAAATTTTAGTTGTCACAGTTCTGGTCACTCTCTTGTTAGTCTTAGCCTAAGCCTTAGCCTAAGCTCTTCATTTCCAACTATCTTCTTTTAAAACTTTAAAAATTCTTTTTTAATAAGTTCTAAAAAACATTTTTCACTATATTCAAAATTTTCTTCACAATTTCGAAATATTGCACAACGTTGTGCACCAATTCAAAAGTGTTCTTTTGGCGCCTCATTTCTTGACAAACAACCCTAGCATGTCTTAATCCACTTTTATTTTTCCACACTTTTCGCAGTCTTTTTTTCACTCTATTCATTTCCATTGGCATGTTCTTTTCTTGTTTGTGCGCTTTTTTCACGGCTCCCAAAAATAACACGTGTAGCGCGCATGAAATCTACTGGCCGCTGACATTTTTTATCTGGCAAAGTTCCAAATTTTCGATATAAACAACATTTGAAGATAAAGTGAAAAAGAGAGAACGGCTGTGGTGGCATAGGGCATGTAATGAAAGAAGGGAAGAACCCCATCGCCATTTTGCTTCAGCCAAGAGCGGCTGGCTGGAAGGATGTTGCTGCGTGCTGACAAAATGGACGTGAGAGATGTTTTTTTTCTTCTTCTTCTATTTCTTGCGAGGCTCGCTTGTTCGGTTTTTATTGAGTCGGTATTAGTTTCATTTAGCGGTTATTGAGACCTTTGTTTTTTTGATAACGGATCTCTGCAGTCGGAAAATGTTGCCATTTTTGTTGATGATATGAAAATTAATGAAAAGGGGAGCATTTTTTGTTTTAACAGTAAATTCTGAATTGTTTTAGAAATACGTGAGAAGTTGTAATTGTTTATTACAACGAAAACCCTGTTGCGATAAAAGTTGTTTAGCCTAAGCCTAGGCTTAGGCTTAAGCTTTAGCCTAGGTCTAAGCCTAAACTTAAGCCTAAGCCTAGGTTTAAGACTAATCCTAAGCCTAAATTTAAGTCTAAGCCTAGGCTTAGGCTTAAGCCTAAGCTAGGCTTAAGACTAATCCTAAGCCTAAATTTAAGCCTAGGCTTAAGCCTAAGTTTAAGTCTAAGCCTAGGCTTAGGCTTAAGCCTAATCCTAAGCCTAGGCTTAGACCTAAACTTAGGATTAGGCTTAAGCCTAGGCGTAGGCTTAAGCCTAATCTTAAGCTTAAGCCTAAGCCTAGGCTTAAGTTTAGGATTAAGACTAGGCTTAGGATTAGGCTTAAGCCCAAGCCCAAGCCTAAGCCTAGACTAAGCCTAAATCTAAGCCTAAACCTAAGCCCAAGCCTAAGCCCAAAACATTAAATAATGCAAAACATTCAAAAACTACATATTACCAAAACAACTACAAAACATAAACATATATAAAAAATTTTCACTCCCTCATGCTCCTCCCCCCCCCAGTTCCCTCAATTTCATTGCTGTACGGGTAACCTCTGACCGATTTTTTTATCTAGACAGAAATTTTACCCCAAACTTTTCAACTTTCCCACTTGGGACCTTCGACTTTTCAAGAAAGTGCCTCTTAAATTTTCTGCTAAATTTGCAACAGGAATTTCCCAGCACCAAAATTTACGACCAGTTTAAACTATGAACGAATTTATCACTTTTTCCTGCAAATCGCAGTTGATCTCTCTTTATCGAAACAAAACTTAACACGAATTTTTCTTCCTCCTCCTCCATTTTCCGTTGGAGATATTGTCCGAAATTTCTTCATCACCTAAATTCGTCGAGAAGCCTGCACTCTTGACAACTTTAGAGACTTGGAAAGGATGATGACTGACTATCTTCTGACTACCTATCGTCCGTCTATCAGCACCACATTTTGCAGACACAACAGCAGGCCATTCGAATGGCGATGATGAAGTGGATGGAAAAGGGCTCTTCTCGGCTGACTATCGGCGCGTCCATTCGGATTTCATTCTTTTCGAATGTATCCGTTCTTTCTTTGTATCGGTCAATCCAGCCGAGAAAAAAGTTTTCCTAGTCGTTCGAAGATCTTATTTTTACTAATAATTGTTGACTCATCATCCTTTCGAGTGCCTGTTGGCGACTCATCGCACAAATTGTCTAACTAATGAGGTTAATTTTAGTATAGGGAGTGCCTAGAAATTTGTTTTTCTTACTAGGAGAAAGTTGTTGGAAGTAAAGGGATTAACTTAGGCTTGGGCTTAGGTTTAGGCTTGGGCTTTGATATCATTTAGAGTCTTTTTAGATAGGTGTCATTTTGAGCTTTTCTGGAGTGCTGAACACGATGGTAATATTATTTTCGTGCGAAAAATTTTTTCCCTCTATTCCATTTTTCTTATCGGATATAAAAAAAATTTTGATTGCCAATCAAAAATCAAAAGCCATTTTTTATATATTTAGCCCTCGATATAATTCCTGTGTCTGTCAGTGTCTGGGCATGATTCGATATTTGACCTTCTTATTTCAGTTTTTTAACAATATGATTTTTCATTTCTTTCCCGCTACTTTACGTTTTGTTGATGATTTTGTAGCGTTTTGCAGACCAGACTGTCTGGACAATTTTGTATGCAACAAATGAGGAGATTTTCTGTTTCCGTTCGAGAAGATGGGAGAGACTTATGGATGTCCGAAAATTTTGAAAAATTCCATTTTTGGGTTCAAAAATGCCTATTTCGTGCAATTTTTTATAGATTTCTCGTAAAAACAGTTGAGAAATCTTTTTTCGGCGCTGATTTTGTATAATTAAAGAGCTCGTCCAACAAAGGGATACAGTGAGAAAATTTTTAGAATTTATTAAAAGATAATTTTTAAAGTATGTAAAGAGAAAGTTGTTGGAAGTGAAAGGCATGGGCTTAGGCTTGGGCTTAGGCTTGGGCTTAGGCTTAGTCTAAGGCTTGGACTAAGGCTCAGGTTTAGGCCAAGGCTTAGTCTAAGGCTTGGGCTTAGACTCAGATTTAGGCTTAAGCTAAGGCTCAGATTTAGGCTCAGGTTTATGCTTAGTCCTAGGCTTAGTCTAAGGCTCAGGTTTGGGCTAAGGCTTAGGCTCAGATTTAGGCTCACGTTTAGGTTTAGTCTAAGGCTTGGGCTTAGGCTGAACTTAGGCTTAGTCTTACAAGTAAACCTCGCAATCTTTAATTTATGTACGTTATTCCATTTTTCATTTCCAAAATTCCTTTTCGTAAAGTTTGTATTTTAAAAAAGGCGAAAAATCATTTTTCGGCGCCTTTTTTTGCATAATATATAAGAGCTCGTCGAAAACGTAAACAAAGAGACCATATTTTAAGCGTAGATTTTTCAGATTTTCTCTCACATACAAAGAAGACATTAATATTAAAATGCACGCGAGGGCAGCCCAAAAAATTTGTCGGAAATTCACAGACACCGAAAATTTTCTTTTCTTGTCTATGCTTTATACGACCGGACTCACCCGGCTGGAAGTTGTCCGGCACCGCGCGAACGTGATGGGAAAGACGAAAATATGCTAATGGTGAGGACAAAAAATTGGAAAGAGGATTTCTGTCTGGGTCATATAGATTTGTGAATGCGCGCACACACACGGATGTGGAAAATGAGTATGAGGCTAAGCCTAAGCATAAGAAAATGAAGTTTTGAATTATTCAAGATGCTTTTTTCGAGCTACTGTCTTAGGCTTTTATGAAAATTTTCACGAAAAATTGGCATCACCATCGTTTTCAGCGCCATCAAAAAAATTAAAACGCCATCCATCAAAGATGAAAGCGACACCCATCATGCCATTTTTTTTGAAAAATTGCATCTCGCCTCTTATTTTGTATGAAAAACATTCAAAATTTTTCATCCTCCCACACATTCTCTTTCTCTCTTAGCAATGTGTTTTCTTGAATGTTGCCAAATGGAGAAAAGCTAACGGCTGTAGCTGTTGGCGCCAGACGATTTTTTGCATAGTCTACCGCTGATAGTAGCTGTATACAGAGTCGGTGTAGCATTGCGATTTACTGTTAGCCTTCTTCTTATCATATTCAGCAATCAACTTTTTGTGGGAACGTCGGAGAAGCCGAAGCTCTCGACGAATTTTGAATGATCTTTTATACTTTAAATTATGAGTTTATAGTAAAAATGTGATTTTGTATACACAATTTTTATATCTAAAATTATTTTCATCATCGTGCTCAGCATAGTCAAAAAGCTTTAAACGATACCCATATTGTCATACTTTTGAAATTTTGAGCCTATCGATTAACCACTTGACTATGAAGACAGTTTATAGACCCTGGTTCGATCCCCTTGGGTCGTGAAAATTTAAAACTAGCTTAAAATTTTTGCACTTGGCTAATTTTTCATGCTGAATAAAATTTCGAAGAAAATTTTTGATTTTGATGAATTTTAAGAGCCATTTTTGAGCTCAATTTTTTATTTAAAATATAAAAATCTGCATGAAAAATTACCCTAGTGCAAAAATTATGAGCTATTTTTGTTTCGAGTGACTCGTATGGGTTTCGAACCAGGGTCTATAAACTGGAACTCATAGTCTAGTGGATAAAGTGCTAGGCTCAAAAGTTCACAAATATGACAATGTGGATGTTGTTTAGAGGTTAAGCTGAAAACAATGATACTAGTTATTTTTTGAGAAAAAAAATTTTGGCTCAAAATTCAAGCTTAAATCTGAGCCTAAGCATAAGATCAAGCCTAAGCCCAAGCCTAAGCTCAAGCCTAAGCTCAAGCCTAAGCCTAACTTCACAAATACAAATTCCTTTATATAGCAAGGGGTTTAGTAGCTTTTATACATATTTTTCCTGCCTAACACTTTACGTAATCTGTCATAAGCTCCTCTTAGCCGGGATGGATTGTAAGCAAAAAGCTGTTTTGATTCAAGATACGTGAAAACAAGCACACGTTCTCCGCTCTCTTGAGTAAAGTTGTTTGTTACTTGGCATATTTTCGCGTGTGTTTCTCAAGCTGACTTTTTTACTAGCGTTCCAAATTGTTTATGAAGGGTAGAGGCTACATTTTTCGGCCTTTTTAAAACTTTTCTTGCTCCTTTCCTGATTCAGGGAAGGTGTATTGTGTTGTGTATTGAAGCGAAAAGTCGCAAAAATTCGATTCTTGCCTAAAAACCACCCCTGTTGGGGGGTAAAAATGATCGGGAAATTCGAATTTGACAGTTATAAAATTCCTCGGATTAAGAAAAGCTGTATATTCATTTCAACACACAATCCGCCTTCCCTGAATCAGGGAAGCGTTTTTCGCTTCGAAAATGTCAAATTTGGATTCCTATAAAGGGGTCATTTCCAAAAAAATTTACACTTAGGTGTTTGATACCACTTTTGGAGCATCTCTCAGTCGATCTCGCCAAAATAAAAGTCGGCCCCCACTCGATTTTGATCTGTATGCACAGCGGAAAAGACCCCCTTTCGCTATTGGAAAACGGGAAGCAGGCCAAACGCGGCTAATCTCTCGAAAAGCGCCATCATTTATGGCAGAGATTACAAGCGTTCGTTGGGTTGATTCACCTGTGCGCCGCCCGAACATGTAAATATACGTTGTGGTTGCGGATTTATGTGGTCTAGATTTCGATTAATAGTCTATGAAAAATAATAGGCTCGAATCGAGTGCACTTCGACGAACTATCATCAAAAAACATTATTTTGACCCTGATTCAGGGAATGGATTCGGTGTATTGACGCGAAAATCAAAAAATTCTATTTTTGCCCTGAAAGCATCTATCTTGGGGGTAATTTTATGCGGGCGAATCGATTGCACGCATTCCCGAAGCATGAAAAAATTAGCTTGACCCTGATTCAGGGAATAGAGTTGGTGTAAAGAAAATTTTTCGATCTTCGTGTCAATACACCGAATCCGTTCCCTGAATCAGGGTCAAGCTAATTTTTTCATGCTTAGAAAATACGTGCAATCGATTCTCCGCATAAAATTACCCCCAGATGATTTTGGCCCGCTTTCAGAACTAAAATGGAAATTTTTTCAATTTTCGTGTCAATACACCAACTCCATGCCCTGAATCAGGATCACAAAAATGCACCTTTTTTATTCGCCCTGTATATAGTTCCGATTAGCCGATTTTGCGCTCATTTTTCGCGCACAATTTAATGCCATTTCATTCATTCAGTGAGTCTCTCCTTCGACCGTTTCTGCTTCAAGCATATATATAACATAACCTCAAGGACACTCGGCCCGACACACACACAACACACACTGCTCGAACTCATAAGTCAACCCCAACAAAGCTGACGATGATCTCCAATCATCATCGTCATCTCTCACCGAAAGGCGGACATATACACATACAAGAAAGAGGAGACACCGGCCAATTGGAAAAGGTAAATTGAGTGGCCGAAAGGCAATGAGTTTTAGACACCCACACTTTCTTCCATCTTCCCTATTTGAATTGGATTGAATGCAAGAGTCGACGGAGACGATGACGACCTTTCACTTTTCTTTTGGCTCTTTTTTATATGCGCACTTTGGGAGATTCTCTTATTCAAGCCTTTTTTAATGGTATTTGTTCGTTTTTGTAATTTCATTTTTCTTGTATGAATGGGATTTTTCTGTGATTTTTTTTGCATAAAATCAAAAATCCAATGATCCCCTCATTTTAGAACTTATTAAAAAAGAATTTTTAAAGTTTGAAAAGTGAAAGTGTTGGGAAGTAAAGGGCTTGGGCTTAGGCTTAGGCTTAGGCTTGGGCTTAGACTTAGGGTTAGGCTTGAGCTTAGGCCTAGATTTATGCTTAGGCTTAGGCCTAGATTTATGCTTGGGCTTAGGCCTAGGATTAGATTTGGGCTTAGGCTTAGACTTAAGCTTAGGCCTACGCTTGGGCTTAGGCCTAGATTTAGGCTTGATCTTAGGATTGGCTTATGCTTGAGCTTAGGCCTAGTGGGTGTCAAATATCGCAGAGTAGAAAAATTTTTTTAACAAGTGACCCTTTAGGGGTAATTTGATGCGAGAAATCGATTGCGGGCATCGAAAAATTCTGAAAATTTTTTCCGGGGGCAAAAAATTGAAAAAAACGCATCAACATTAGGGGTTATAAGTTTTAATTTTGACGCATTTTTTGACCCCCGGAAAATTTTTCAGAATTTTTCGATGCGCGCAATCGATTCCTCGCACAAAATTACCCCTAAAAATGATTTTGTTGGGGTTAAAACTTATAATCCCTAATTTTGACGCTTTTTTTTCAATTTTTTGACCCCGAAAAATTTTTTCAGAAGTTTTCGATGCGCGCAATCGATTTCCCGCATAAAATTACCCCTAAAAGGTCACTTGTTAAAAAAATTTTAAAAATTTTCTACTCGGCCATATTTGACATCCCCCTTTAAGCCTAGGCTTAGGCTTACTACTGTGACATACCTTTAAATCATAAAAAATTTGCAAATTTATCTTTATTAGTGTTTTATTTTGTAAGGACCAACAGTGTGGCTAAAAACTCTCACTTTTTGCGAAAATTTTTATTTTCCAATAATTCCAATTTTTTTATTTGACAATTTTTCTTTTGGAAAAATTCCATTTTTTCCAAAAAAAATTCGATTTTTGATCAAAATTCGATTTTTTGACAAATTCTATTTCCATTTTGTTCTATCTGGCGTAGCCTTTTTTCGTTTTCCACCTGTATAAATCAAATAGCGTAAAACATGCATACATCATTTTTCGATAGTGTCGTCTGTCAGTGCACACCTATCCTATTCCCAGGTCCTTTTTCAGGAGCAGCCTTCATCGCATATGCTCTATACATCCTGTATGGCCGCCAAATGGTTTATACATGTCTCTTCTTGTCATTTCGTATTTGTAGTGGTGAACGAAACAGCTGCCGATAAGCAAAAATTTGATAGTAGTGAGTCCCGGCGCTAACAAACAGATTACGATTGGCATTGCTCCAGAATAAAAATGGGAGAAAAAATGGGAGAGCTATCTTTTGTTTGTGTGTGCAAATGTATATGGAGTTAATGACGATGAATGTCTCTTCTCTCTGTGTATGAAAATTTTCCACGCATAAAATTTTTAGTGATATGATGTTTTTGTGGGTGCTGCACGAAATGTTGGAGATTTTCCAATTTTTCATAAACGAAAGAGGATTATTTGTCGGTTTTTGGCGACGTGTCATTTTCATTGAGTTGTTCGATGAGTAGTATTGTCGATCCAAAAAACTATATTTGGCATTTTTCGCTCGTTGAAGATATTTTTTGTTAAAATTTTTTCAATATTATGCAAAAATGCATGCTGAATACGATCCAATCAGTACTCATGTTTTCGTTTTTCTATAGCGACATTTGAACATGAATTTGCACCATTGAACCCCCCCCCATTTTTGAAAAAGTCTGTATATTGACACGAAAACATGAGGCTGTATCAAGCGAAGTTCAATTTTTTCTTGCGCGTTTTTTATTTTGAATCGAGCGAGTTTCTGTTGTTCTGTTTTTGAAACGAGTTTATGTCTTTTAAAATCTAAACCCAAAAATTTTTTTTAGACTATATTCTCAACTATACACCAAACTTGTCTTCAGACTTAACTTTCTCTTTCGATGCAGTTACCCGAAGCGTGCGATTCCCAATCAGGTGCACGTATTTTCAGGAGAATGACATCCCAAGAAGCTGAACAGTCGCCGACGACATCTTGTTATCCAACACCATCTCAACCCATAGATATCCGTTCACCGCAACGAAACCGATTGGCCATTCACTTCAACACGGCACCGGCAACCACCTCACTAGTGGAAGATATGGCTCGACAACGGATGAATCTTTTCTCGAAACCCATGCGAGCACAAGAAAATGAAGCAAATATGAGACGAAATGAAGTCAATAGAACTTATGGAATACAACAAGATAGACAAGTATGGAAAAAGTTGATAGAAAATTTTTTGGAGCTACTATAAGAGGGGGAGGCCACACACATGAAAACATTTTCGAAAATTTTTTTGAAAATAACACCTCTAGGGGTAAAACATACTGGAATTTGATAATTTCAAAGTAAAAAAATTTTTTTAGCCATTCCAAGAATGCCCCGAAAGAATTTTGGAAGAAGCTATACAAAGAATGAACATGCTATACAAATATTCTTATGCGGATTCGGATAAAGAAAATAGCCAAAGGAGGCAGAATTTCGAAAGTGGATTTATGATTGATGGAATATGTGGTATGTACCTTCGAAATCTCTTTTTTTAGGTTTAGCCTTAGGCTTAACCTTTGTATTAGCCTAGCTTCAAAATCTATTACATGTTTCAAAGCATGTAACAGATTTCGAAGTAGCACTAGTCCATGGACAACATACTTGGGCAAAGGGAAGGTGGCACCTCCCCTGACCCACTCACTCAAAAGGCCGAAAAATAGGGGAAACCACCTCAAAATTGAGCAAAATCCAAAAATTTTAAGTTAAAAATACCATTTTGCGTGAAAATTTTTCGCCGGTGGCAAGAAGGACCATCTCATCAAGAACCCCATATTCTCCCCCTTGCCCACCTATGATGGACAACCCTCCCCCACATCTCCATATAAATTTTCCTAACATTACTCTTTTTTTAGAAGTACCATCCGGATATGAAGAACTTGTACATGAAGAAACGGATACGGAAAGCGTGGGCTCCGACTGTCAGTCGAATTGTTGCTGCGCCGCTGACTACTGGGAGATGGACTACGAAAGCCTAACTCCAACAGAATTCCGTAGTGTCGGTGACATTATCGGCTATGCCAAAGTGGTCCGCGCTCAACGGCAAGAAGCTTTGGGTCAGCTCAACTCGGTGATGAATCAGTTCAGTGATGCTTGGTCGACTATGAGGAAGCAACTCGAGGCGAGACGAGCTGCGGCTACAGCCGAACAGAATCAAGCCTAATTGTTGTAAAAAATAGCCCAAGAAATTTTACACACAATTACAATATTTACTTCAAAAAGGGAATTTACACTGGTTTTATCAATTTTAGGTACTAGTTCGGAACAGAGGACCAAAAATTTTGTTGAAAATGACCACTCCTATGGGGTAATTTTACGCGCTGAATTCAAAAATCGCACTCCCGAAGTTTGAAAATGCTTCATGAGCTCCAAAAACAAGATGCGACACGTTAAGTTCATACATAACTAGGGAAGCATTTTCAAACTTCGTGAGTGCAATTTTTGAATTCAGTGCATAAAATTACCCCCTAGAGTGGTCATTTTCAAAAATTTTTTCGAAAAATGGGTCCATCTGTTCCGAAGTAGTACTTTGTATTTAGGGAAGCAAATGTTGAAAAAGTGAGACAATCCTTGTCATCGGGCAAAAATATGCAAATTTTGGGCACGAGCATCAATTGTTCATAATGACAATGCTAGCCAATTTGTCTACTATTAACACAATGAACAAAAAATAATATCGTGCTCAAAATTTGCATATTTCTGACCGGTGATAAAGAACTTCATCTTTTGTATAGTCCGTTTCAGCTTCAACTATAAAAAAGATAGACCCAAAATTCAATCCGAAGTCAGCATCCTGTCCGATCTGGCAAGTTAAGCAACGTTGGGCCCGCAGGTTCGATCCCACTAGGGCAAAAATTTTGATCTACAAAAAACTTTTCAAAAATTTTGCTCCATTCTTTGTAAAGTTTTTTGTAAATCGAAATTTTCTCCCTAGTGGGATCGAACCTGTGGGCCCAAACGTTAACTCAAACGGGATGCTAACTTCGGACTTTGGGTCCAGCTTTTTTATAGTTGGGGCTGAAATGGACTATAACTTTTGCTACCATAATCATAATTATGGATTAAAATGTATTCTAGAATATTTTCAACCCTTTTTTGTATGGTATTTTCAAAAAATCTTCACTTTTTATACCTATTTAGAAATATTTAGTAGTTCAAAACAAGCTATATATCTGTATACGTATATCTAAATTTTGCTTAAAAATTACCAACTGAGAGATTGAAAAAATTTTTGGTTAAAAAAAAATATAAATTTTCAAAATTTTTTTTTAAAAATTGGTAATTTTTTAAAGTGAAATTTGAGCTCATTAGATTTTAAAAATCCTCAAGACAATACTATTCTTCGAAGTGGATGCAAAAATTTGGATGTTTTTTTAAATAAAAAATTTAGATTTTTGAGAAAAAAATTTAATTTTTTGAGAAAAATTTCAAAAATTCTACCAAATTTTTGCATCTTTTCTACATGTATTCCCGTGCCTTTTCGGATCATTCAGACATTTTTTTGTTGTTGAAAAGACTCAAAGTGACCGAATCGAGAGAGGTTAAGAAATTTTTTGGTCAAAAATTTTCTGTCTCCATTGCAGAATCGAACATGTGTCTCTGAATGTTTTGCTGGCCTACAGCCTAAACCATAACCCACTTAGCTATTGAGTCACACACAAAAATTTCTGTATGATCCGATTTTTCTTCTTTTTTTGTCTCCAATGAATTATGGGTTGATCAGCAATTTGAAACCAAATACCGCACCCGAAAAGTTGTAATAAAAGGAGATTTTTTATTTTTCTTATATTCTATCTAGTATGCTTATTTTTCAATAAAAAATTATTTTACGAATTTTATTACAGAATGAGTAAAAAAGTGCATTTTTGGGCACGAAAAAATTTTTGGAACCGGAAATTTTTTACTAAAAATGACCTATACAGGGGTAATTTTATGCGGGGAATCGATTGCGCGCATTCCCGAAGCATGAAAACGCTTCATTGAACCCTGATTCAGGGAATGGATTCGGTGTATTGACGCGAAAATCAACAAGTTTTCTTTTTTCGCCCGTATACCAACTCCAATCCCTGAATCATGGCCAAGATAATTTTTTCATGCTTAGAAAATGTGCGCAATCGATTCATTACACTCAGAAGGATGCTTTCCGAGCGAAAATAGAAATTTTTTCGCGTCAATATACCAACTCCATTCCCTGAATCAGGGTCAAGAAAGCGTTTTCAAGCTTCGGGAATGCGAGCAATCGATTCTCCGCATAAAATACCCTTATATGGATCATTTTTAGTAAAAAAATTTTCGGGCACAAAAATGCACTTTTTTGACTCATGATATTCGTATAGGAAAATATATACAAAATAGAAAAAATTCAGAATAACCATCTCTATATGAATCGGGTCCAACCAGTCGCAATGAACAGAATTTGCATATCACTGTTCCTTACGACCGTCGGACTAGACTCATATAAACAATCTATAACCAAAATAATATAGCAGAGGGAAAGAAAAAATAGTTACCAAGTGATATCTAAACTGAAATTTTCTAGTCCTGCACTACTCTTTTATACCCTCCAAAGTCCAAAAAGCCTAAAAACATACTTAATCCCTAAGATACTATCGGTTAGTTACATCTCCCTATCAGTCTACGGCACTACGCCTAGGGCAAATTTCGGTACTTTTTAGAAATGATCAAAATATCTATAGCTCCAATCAGGAGCCTGCCTGTAAGGTTTAAACCTTATCATAAACAAATATTTTCTAGGGAAAATAGTGTTCGTGTAAACAAAGTTTATCAATTTTTCAAGTCCGGCCTTGGCTCGACCTACACTCTACAATCTACAAGGTGGACTTAAAGTTTCCGAACACTTTGAATTTTTATGTTTACACAAATATATGAAAGCCAAATGAAACGTAATTATATTAGAAAATATTTTGTTGCGCTTTTTGTATTCGATCTTTTGTGAATGTCTATTTATTTTTTTGTAGCAAAAATGGCTGAATTTCGACCAGCAATAGTGGAACTATATGAAAGGGAAATCGAAACACCGGTCTGAGTGCCAATACACCCATTCAATAATTTTTTTCATCACAAATAACACCAAGAATCGATTCCCCGACCCCAAAACCCCCGGAAACAGTTTTGGGGTCGAGGAATCGAAACACTTTCCCGCACTTCCTAGACCCAATCCTTCGGAGCACTCATTTCCCTTTTTCATACAGTTTCACTATTGCTGATCGAAATTCAGCCATTTTTGCTACAAAAAATAAATGGATGTTCACAAAAGATCAATAATACACAAAAAAGCGCAAAAATATTTTCTAATATAATATCAGGAGGGGCAAAAATTCGGGGAATGACCGACAAAGTTCGGGGACTCCTTAAATTTTAAAAAATTTCCCTGACCACCTACTGGCCTTTTTTTAAATTTTCCATTTAAAAAAATTTTGTGGAAAAAATGGAAAATTTTAAAAAAATATGTAGGGGTAAGGGAAATGTTTTAAAATTTGAGGTGTCCCCGAACTTTTGCCCCCCCCCCCTGATACGTTTCATTTGGCTTTCATATATTTGTGTAAATATAAAAATTCAAAGTGATCAGGGACTTTAAGCCCACCCTGAAAATCATTCTGAACAACTAAATCCTAACATTAAAGCCTAAACTTACTTTGATCTACCATCAATAAATCTGTCCACAAAGAATTTCCATTTACCTAAAAAGAATTATGAAAAAAAGTAGCCTAAAAACGAAGCATAGGTCAACGAAGGAGATAAAAATTAACTCCCTAACCACTCATCCAACGGTCAAAATTTGGTCATTAGCCTTAGACTTAGGTTTAGGCTTTGCCTTAGGCTTAGGTTTAAGCTTAGTCTTGAGCTAAGACTTAGCCGGGTTTTTTCGAAGCTACTGCACAATAGGGGAGGGGGCCACCCAGGTGAAAAAATTTTCAAAATTTTTTTCTGGAAATGACCCTCTAGGGGTGGCAATAGGACGGAATGCACCGCACGGTTTTTTAGGACTGAGCGCACATTTTTGAAATCAAGGAAAAAAGTTTTTATTTTATGATATTCGGAAAGTTCATGAAAAATGGAGCATCTTTCGCTTTTATAGTAAATTCTGATTCGTTACTGTTTTCGAGATAATTTCATTCCAAATTTCAAAAAATGTGCGCTCAGTTCTAAAAAAACACTTTGTGCGGTGCATTCTGTCCTACTGCATTCGGGGTAAACATATGCGGGGAATCCGAATTTGACACTTACGAATAGAGACTTTCATGAGTTTTTGAAAAGTTCGATCTACTCCAAAATAACTTTTTTAAAGCATGTATGGCAATTGTAATAACATTTTTTGTTTTGGCATTTAGTCATAAAACTTTGAGAAAAATTAGAAAATCAACAAAAACCATGAAATTTGAGTCAACATCTTGATTACTATAATAAAACACGCAAAAACAAATTGCTTCAGTTAGGAGTCGAACCTGAGCCTTCTGCATAGGAAGCG
>OZJO01027337.1:0-16539 GCA_900406225.1 Acrobeloides nanus | reverse complement strand
GGGGGGGGTACGAAAATTTTTACATGAGTAAGGGGGGGGGCAGTGACGTAGGTAGAAGGGTAGGCTAAGGAGGCACTTATCCAAAAAAGGTCATTTTTTCCAAAAAACATAAAAGGGACCCTTATGTGTGGGGATTTTTTTAAAATTCCGGCCCACTAGGGGGCACCTGCCCCCTTGCCAACGCCACTAGTAAGGAGGGGGGGGGGACTTTTTTGCATACGAGGCAAAAATTTTTTGCACATAAATGATGTGCAAAAAATTTTCCCCTTGTGTGCAAAATTTCTTCTCTCTATACTTTATTACATTGTCGTCTTCTTACTACCATAGCATCTTGGTACTACCTTAACATCTTTGATACTACCTTGACATCAAACGAATAGGTCCACTTTTCAAATATCTACCATTTTTAGTTTATACCTTGGTGACATTTTTGACGAAATCGAAGAAAAACTCCATATTACCCGTGATGAATTTAACCAAATTTGCGAACAACTCTTCAACAAGATTGAAAAGATCACCAAAGATACACTCGAAGATGCCAACTTAAAAAATACCGACATTAACGAAATTTTGATGATAGGTGGCTCGTCAAGTATGCCTAAAGTCCAGGCAATTATGGAATCAATCTTTCCCGGGAAGAAAATCAATAATGCATTAAATCCAGTCGAAGTATATGCCTATGGTGCTGCCATATGTGCTGCTCAAAGGAATAAAGCAACATGGCATGAAGTGCCAATGTGATGATATTTCGGGTTGACTTGACGCAAATATCTTCGCATCAGAAGAACTTAAAGAGAAACTAGTCGAATTGCAAGATTTTGTTAAAGGTCATCCTCAAATAAAGTTATATTTAAATTTGGATTAATTTGTTATGATTTTAATCATTATTGTTTTATATTCAACTAAATAAATTTTTAATTACCTAACGTAATCATTAGTATAAAAATTAAAATGGAAATATTCCGTTCCATACCGCTAAAAAAATGCGAAATACGGAACAGAGTTCCGCCCATAAAAAATGAGGCGGAATGCGGAATAAGGAAACGGAATTACAATTCCGTCCTATCACTAGTAAGTGCCCTCCATACCGAATTTCCATAGCTATGTCCTATCCCTCCCACAGCTACGTCCTTGGGGATACCCCCTAAAAAATTTTCGAAATGTTAAAATTGTCACTTTTGAAAAATTTTGAAAAAGTCGCTCGGAGTCACAAAGTGCCTCTCGGAGCCACCCTCGGAGAAACCTCGAGCGCAGGAGGTGCTCGACCCCCGATTCTACTTATTTAATAATTATTTATTAAAAATAATCAATATCTTCTTTTTGTTCAACCCAAATACATGGCCGATCAATTTTCTTATCAACAATACTCTTCATCCATAAAACGAACAAGGTAAAACAATCAAGAATACAATTTTCTCACCAATATTTCTTCGCAATCTATAACATGTGAAAGCATTTAAAGTTATTTCCTCATCATGCCAGGTAATGTTATTGATTTTTTTAAACTTATCATAATCATAGTTTGTAGAACCAGTGCCTGCTATCGGTATAGACCTGGGTACAACCTATTCATGTGTTGGTGCATTCAGAAATGGCAAAGTTCAAATTTTTTATAATGACGAAGGTAGGTACAGGGTGCCCAAAAAGAGTAATTTTGCGATTTTTCCAGATTTTTAATTTTCATCAAATAACCCTATAAGGGGTTTTCCTATGCGAGGAATCGATTGCACGAGTGCCGAAACTTGAAAACACTTCCCTGACCCTGATTCAGGCAAGCAATGTGTATATTAAGATAAAATAGGCTAATACAATATCAAGGAAGCGTTTTCAAATATCGGCAATACGCGTAATCGATTTATCGCATAGAAAACCCCTTATAGGGTTATTTAGATAAAAATTAAACAACTTTAAAATTTTTGAAAAATCTTTCAAAAATCGCAAAATTGCCTTTTTTGGAGGCACCCTAAAGAATAAATGCTTTAACATAAATTTTTATTTAATTGTTATAATAAAATTTAAGGTAAAAACATTACACCATCATGTGTAGCATTTATGGACGACAAAACACTAGTGGGTGATCCTGCAAAAAAACAGTTGATATTAAAACCAAAAAACACTATTTACGGTAAATTTACAGGGTGCCAAAAAATAACAACTTTGCGATTTTTCAAGTTTTTTAATTTTCACCAAAATACCCTATAGGGGGTTATCTATGCGCGAAATCGATTGTGCGTATTGTAGATCCTTGGAAACACTTAACTGACAGTGTATTCGCCTATTTTCGCTTCAATACACATATCTCTTCCCTGAACCAGGGTCAGGAAAGCGTTTTTCGGCAATGCGTGCAATCGATTTCTCGCATAGGAAAACCCCTATATGGTCATTTTGAAAAATACAAAATTTTTTGAAAATTAAAAAATTGGAAAAAATCGCAAAATTAAATTAATTAAATCTTAGGCCCTAACTCATACTAGGCTTGATCTCGGCCCTGCGCATCTCTAGTGGTTACCCTTATGTTTTCGGACCTTTGGTCCGTAAAATTTTCTCGATTTCAATTTTCGAATTTTTACCAATTAAAGCCTTGAAATCGAAATTTCGACCTTCAAAAATGGATCAAAATTCGAAAATTCTTTTCAACCGACTACAAGCATTTCAATAAGAAAATATCAGAAAAAACTTTACTTTAGACATGAAACACTTGATCGGAAAATGCCAGGTGGACGACACAGTTAAAAACAACAAAAAATACTGGACATTTGAAGTCAAAGAAGAGGATGACCGTCCTGTTGTTGAAATCGAGCAAAATGGCAAGAAGCGACTAGTAAAGCCAGAAGAAGTCTCAGCCTTAGTTTTGGAAAAGATGAAAAAAGTTGCTGAAAAAGTCCTCCAACAGAAAGTCACCAAGGCTGTGATAACAGTCCCAGCTTATTTCAACCAAGCCCAAAAACAGGGAACAATTCGTGCAGCACAAATGGCTGGGTTGGAAGTTGTCAATCTTGTTACCGAGCCAGCTGCTGCAGCATTCGCATATGGCTTCGATAACAATGATTATACTGACGAGAATATTCTTGTTGAAGATATTGGTGATAGCACTTTTGACGTGACTGTGGTCAAAGTCAAGAACGGTCGGTTTGTTGTGTCGGCTATTGGTGGTGACACTCAATGGGGAGGAAGAGACTTTGACCATTTACTTATGGATCATTTTAATAAGAAAATAAAAGATAAACATGGTGTTGATTGTTGTGCAAACAAGCGCACAAAACAAAAGTTTTTGAAAGAATGTATTGATGTTAAAGATGCATTGACTGCTGCACAGGAATCCAGGTATAGCCTGTTTTGGTGAATTCACGAATAAAAAGTTAGCGTTCCATCAGACATGAACAGAGGGCCAGATCTGCTCTTTCACATAGTAAGCTTAAAAATGAAGAAACCAAGCTCCCACCTCCTCCGAAATGAAATTCTAGCGGCGCTAGGATCTCTTTCAGAGGAGGTAATTTTATCAAAGCGCCCTACTTATGATTTTTTTCAAAAATTTTTTGGCTTCCTTGGCTAATCTACTGGGGAAATGTATGGCCGCTTTATGGAAAAACTAACAAATAATAAAATTTAGTTTGTACCTTTCCGAATTATCAAATGAATTGGATGGACAAATCAAAATTACCAGAGCCGAGTTCAACAAGTTGTGTGAACCACTCTTCCAAAAAATCAAAACCATAACCGAGTCCACTCTTACCGACGCTAAAGTCACTCCAGCTGACATCAAATCAGTTTTGTTGGTTGGTGGATCCTCTAGAATACCTCACATTGAAGAAATTTTGGGCCAAATGTTCGGTGGTGATAAATTAAATAAAGTAATCAACGCCGAAGAAGCTGTAGCATATGGTGCTGCGTTGTATGCGCAAAAGTATTTCGAAGCTGAGACCATTAAAATAAAAGAAAAACTGTCCAAAATGGATCTTATTGAAGCTATTCCATTAGGAATAGGTGTAGGTGTGACGGAAGATCAGATAGATTTTGTCATTCCACGTAATTCTATTATTCCCAAGGAAGAAACCAAAGAATATTTTACAAGTGTGAATGACCAGAGAGAAATCGAAATTAAAGTAATGCGGAAATTTGAGCAATTACCTAATTTTTTAGATTTTTGAAAGTGCTAGTCCTTTAGTTGCAGATGCCAACTATCTTGGAACATTTTGTGTAGACGGCATAAAACCGGACATGGCAGGCAGCCAAAAAATAAGCGTAACATTTAAATTAAATTGTGATGGTACATTAAGTGTTTCATCAAAATATGAAAATCGTGTGATCAACCATAAATTGGATTATTCCAAGCTTCGCGCACGAAAAAATGAAGTCGACAAAATGGTCGCCGAGCACAACAAAAATAAGGACCAAAAAGAAGGAGAAGCAAAAAGAGTAGACAACATGTCAGGTAAACTAATTTATTATTGTTTTTAAATATACATGATGTGTATAAATAGATGAAACACCAGTGGGTATTGATCTTGGTACCACATTTTCTTGTGTTGGTATATGGAGGAACGACCAAGTAGAGATTATTGCCAATTTTGACGGTAGAGTACAAGTGCAAAATTTGATCATTTCAATATTTTAAGGGCTTCGAACGACTCCTTCATACGTTTCGTATAAACAAAATGAAATTTTAATAGGACAACCGGCACAGCGGCAACTTTCATTAAACCCATCTAATACTATTTACGGTAGGGCATTTTATATTAACTCAAACTTTCCGATTATTAAAATTTAGATATGAAACGCCTAATTGGGAATAAAAATGCTCATGAATGTATTAAACGAAATGGCAAATATTGGACATTTAAAACCAATGAAAACTCAGAAGTCGAAGTATATATTGGTGGTCAAACAAAACGTATAAAACCAGAAGAAGTATCGGCCCAAATTTTGATGAAATTAAAACAATCAGCTGAAAATGTTATCCGTAAGCCAATCAAAAACATCGTTCTAACAGTCCCCGCTTATTTCGATGAAGATCAGAAAAAGGCGACAATCAAAGCTGCTAAAATAGCAGGACTTCATGTTTTGGAACTGATTTCTGAGCCGTCTGCTGCAGCCTATGCATATGGATTTGATCAACAGAAGTTTTCCGATACTAACTTGTTAGTCTTTGATCTAGGAGGAGGGACTTTAGATGTCGTTATTGTAAAAGTCAAAGATAGTATTTTTAATGTTGTAGCCATAGGTGGGGATATATGTCTTGGTGGAAGAGATTTTGATAATGCTCTCATGGACTATTTTGTGGATATCATAGAAAAGAAGTACAAGAAGAAAATATCGGAAAATGTTAAAATTATGCAAAAGTTATTGAAAGAAATTATCGAGCTAAAACTCATGCTTTCGGCAATGGATGAAGCAAAGTGTTCTTTTTGTAAATAAATTTTTATAGTGCCAAAGATTTTAGCCTATTTCTTGGTGATCTTTTCCCAGACATAAATGAAAACATAGAGATTGATCGCGCAACTTTTGATAAACTTTGTTTCTCTCTTTTTCATAGTATAGAAATGGTTATTCTGGGAACACTCAAAGAAGCTGATATAAGTGCTGACAAGATTGATGAAATTATTCTTGTTGGTGGTTCTTCTAGAATACCTGCAATAAAAGAACTTGCACTGAAAATTTTTCCAACAAAAAAATTGAATTTTGGTTTGAATCCAGATGAAGCAATTGCATATGGTGCAACCCTTCGTGCTACTCAAATTATCAACAAGTCTATCCCAAATATAAAGCTCACTGAAGCAAATGCTTTACGTTTACAGAAGTTATAATAATGTGCCAATAGTTAAATTTTTAAAGTTGCAATATGCTTAAAAGCAAAGCATATTGCAACTTTAAAAATTTAATTATTGGCACATTATTATAATGTGATTACAAATTTTACAAAGTTATAAAATAAATGTTCTTATTATTGAAAAAAGATTTTAAATTAAAAATGCAAAACTAGAAAAACTTTAAAATTAAAAATGCAAAATCTTTAAGCTAGGTAGCGGGATTGAACTTGAGACCGCAAAACTAAAAGCTGGAATCATAGCCACTAAGCCAAGACAGACATATAAGAGTTCCTTTACACTTCGAATATGATATAGCATATTGTTTTTTTGTCAACTTTGGGAGCCATTAGCTAGGCACACAGTGGCCGTCATCAGCTAACTCTATTTTTTAAAGTCAAGTCAGGGGTACTCTACAAGAATATAGGCGAATTTTTGTGAAATCGCACCATCAACTGTTGCCGTTCCCTTGTCAGCTTAGAATTGACTCAATTTAGAATTGACTCAGTTTACAATTGACTCAGTTTAGAATTGACTTAGTTAATTTTGACTCAGTTTACTGGGCGTCGTCTTTTTTGAGTTTTCTATCTCAGCGCTTTTTCTGCATGTTATGAGCATCAAAGATTGACATTTTTGAGCCGGTTTCTGGGTTTTCAGCCAAATGATCTTCTCAAAATTGTAGCTCAGATCTCTAGGGAAATTTTGGTATATTGGGTTTGGCTATTTAATATCAATTTGATTGATTTAAGACCATTT
This sequence comes from Acrobeloides nanus, assembly GCA_900406225.1. Classification (NCBI taxonomy): domain Eukaryota; kingdom Metazoa; phylum Nematoda; class Chromadorea; order Rhabditida; family Cephalobidae; genus Acrobeloides; species Acrobeloides nanus. The sequence goes on along the minus strand of OZJO01027337.1, from coordinate 9,979 downwards.
GATTCATGGAAAATGATGATTTTATGATGTTTTTAGCGATTCAAGCACCCAAAACCTATGTTAACTTAATCCTCTTTGTCAAAAATTGAGTTGTTTTACCGTTTTAGGCAATGGCGAAAAATTTATTATCATTTTTAAGTCCAAGTCTAAAATGATAATAAATTTTTCACCATTGCCTAAAACGGTAAAACAACTCAATTTTGGACAAAGAGGATTAAGTTAACATAGGTTTTGGGTGCTTGAATCGCTAAAAACATCAAAAATCATCATTTTCCATGAACCAAATGATCTTAAATCGGTCAAATTGATATTAAATAGTCAAACTCAATATACTAAAATCTCCCTAGAGATCTGAGCTACAATTTTGAGAAGATCATTTGGATGAAACCCCCAAAACCGGGTCAAAAATGTCAATCTTTGATGCTCACAACTAGGGTTGCCACATCGCTCCGGAACCGGAGAAATTACTCCGGTTTTTGACATTTTCTCCGGTTCTCCGGTTTTTCAAATTTTCTCCGGTTTTTGAGGAACCGTTTGATGCTAGAAACCGTGTCCTATATTGTTCAAGTAAAATTCAATTATGGGAACATGAGTTGCGTGGAAATGAAAAAGTTTCTGGAAACTATTGAGGACATCGAGAAGAAAATCTCTTCTGCAACCCATAAACCCGATAAAATTTTTTAACGCGTATTTTGTTGTTTTGTTATACTATAAACATGATTAAAATTAAATGCAAATTTTTTACACATTACCTATGCAACAAAAAATCATTTNTACAATCCCCCCCTCGAATTTCGGGGAGGGGGGTCGCCTGCAACCCGCAGGCCAAAACGAATTTCGCCCGCAAATTTTGCGGGCGAGACTCATTTCGCTCGCGGGCTGCGGGCCTACGGCCAAAAATTGTCTATTTTTTCAATAAAAATCGTAATTTTTTAAAGTATTTTTAATTTTAAAAAGTGTTTTTCAAAAAAAATTTCGCGCCTATCGGCGCGAATTTTGAAAAACACTTTTTAAGCTAAAAATGCTTTAAAAAATTACGATTTTTATTGAAAAAATAGGAAAATTTTGCGGCTCGAGCTGCGGGCGAAACCATTTCGCCCGCGGTCTACGGGCGAAATGGTCTCGTCCGCAAATTTTTGAAATGGTTTCGCCCGCAGCTCGAGCCGCAAAAAAATATTTTGCCCGCTGCCCGAGCTGCAAAAATTTCCTATTTTTTCAACAAAAATTGTAATTTTTTAAAGCATTTTTAGCTTAAAAAAAATGTTTTTCAATAAAAAATTTTCGCGCCTATCGGCGTGATTAACCATAAGGGGGGACCATATGTAACAAATCCCCTCCCCCGAATTTCGGTGGCGGGATCGCTCGCAAATTTTTGCGGGCGAAACCATTTCACCCGCAGCTCGAGCCGCAAAAAAGCCATTTATCCATGCAGCCCCAAATCGTAATTTTTTAAAGTATTTTTATCTTAAAAAAGTATTTTTCAAAAAAAAAATTTTCGCGCCTGTCGGCGCGAATAAATATAAGGGGACCAAAGTGGAAAAATTTTTGAAAAAAAATCGAAAAAAATCATCTTGGTCTCCCTTATGTTTTTTCCAAAATTTTCGAAAAAAACATAAGGGGGACCAAGGTGAATTTTGGGAAATTTTTGAAAAAATTGAAAAAAAATCATCTTGGTACCCCCCTTATGTTTTTTCTCGCCCGCAGAAAGTCAAAATTTTCGGGGGGTGTTTGTACACGTGTGAACAGATTCATGAAATTTTCTACGGTTTGTAAAAAATTTCTCCGGTTTTTACCGATTTTTGCTCCGGTTTATGAAATGGAATGTGGCAACCCTACTCACAACATGCAGAAAAAGCGCTGAGATAGAAAACTCAAAAAAGACTACTTTTTCATACGGGTTTTCTTCACGGCGATAATTTTTTCATAAAAAGTGATGTTCTACAAAGTTGTCCGCCGTGATCTCAGGAATTGAGCGAAAAAAGGTTGCAATGTGGAAACTTGAAAATAGCAGTTTTGGACTTTTTTTGTTGAAAAATGGGAAAAGTGAAACAATTTCGGTGAAAAATAGTAATGGGGGACCACTAGAATTTTTTAATTCAAAAATTTCTGGAAAAACATAAGAAAAAATTTCGATTTTTTCAAGTTTGGGGGAAGCTTCCCCTCTTTCCTCCCTTCTTTGCGCCGCTGCACTGCGCTATGGGATATCAAAATTTTTGAAATTTATAATGAAACATATATAATGGTACAAAGGAAGGAATGCCTGCCATTATCTCGATAGCCCAGTTTCTATTCCCAGTGGATCAAAATTTTTTCCCTATTTTGGATTTTTTAAAATTTTCTAATTAATCGTTCAATATTTGTAAGTTGTCGAATCAGGTAAGGTTGCTTTGATAATCATAATCAAAAGAATTTCATTTTGACTAAAAATTGAAACGAAAGAAAATGAAGTGATAAGGAATAATCAATATTTACATTAAACATTAGAATTTAACAGAAAAATATTTGTTATTAAACTATTCCATTAATTTCAACACAATGGCAGGTAATCATTTTATTTTGTTAGTACATACAAAATAAATTATTAAGAACAAATAGCGGTAGGAATAGATCTTGGTACAACATTTTCTTGTGTAGGCTTATGGAGGGACGACCGTGTGCAAATCATAACAAATCAAGAAGGTATATTTTCAAAAAAATAAGATGGTATCATTTGTTCACCAAAAATCGTTAAAAAATGGTTATTTTTTGGACAAAAAGCCCATTTTTAATTATTTTTTAACAAAAATAAAATTTTTCGGCAAAAAGCCATTTTTTAACGATTTTGTTGCCAAAAGATTACATTTTTACAAAAAGAAAACTAATGAGAACCCCTAAAGTGCCTGAAAAAATTATTCAAAAAAACACATTTTCAAAAATCAAACTGCGTTACTCCTTCCCCTCCCCCACTAAAAGGCTACTGTAGCTTCACTTAAGTATGGGGGGGGGTATGACTGCTGCCCATAGGAATTGTGTTTGGCGGGATTGTATCCTGATCAAGGAAGGCAAATTTCTCGTATTAAATGTATACAAATTTTAAGGGCAAAGAACGACTCCTTCATATGTCTCATATACAAAAAGCGATGTTTTAGTAGGGAAGCCAGCTCGGGATAAACTTTTATTAAACCCTTCAAATACTATTTACGGTAAGAAGCATCATTCAGTGTTAGATTAAGTAAAAATTTTTAGACATGAAACGTCTAATTGGGAATAAAAACGCGGTTGACTGTATACAAAAAAATGGAAAATATTGGACTTTCAAAGTGGTATGTGACTCGGAAGCCGCCGTTGAGATAAATTTTGATGGAAAAATAAAATGCATAAAACCCGAAGAGATATCTTCACGTATCCTCATGAAGTTGAAAAAAGCGGCTGAGGACGTGACCCAACATCCTATTAAAAATATCGTTCTCACAGTGCCTGCATATTTTGACGAGAATCAAAGGAAGGCTACTATTAAAGCTGCCGAGCTAGCTGGTCTGAATGTGTTGGAATTAATTTCTGAGCCCTCAGCCGCGGCTTATGCCTATGAATACAACAAACGACAAGCTTCGAATCTGAACTTATTAGTTTTTGATTTTGGAGGCGGAACCTTAGATGTTGTTATTGTAAAAGTAAAAAATGGAAATTTTGATGTGGTGGCAATTGGTGGAGATACTCAACTTGGAGGTCGAGATTTTGATAATGTTCTCATGGGCTATTTCATGGACATATTTGTAAGGAAATACAAAATGAACATAACAAAAAAGGATGAAAAAAGTGTTAGGGCACAGCAAAAATTATTAAAAGAATGTATAGACTTAAAACATATGTTGACAGCGGCTGAAGAAGCAAAGTAAGAAATTTGCATAAAGTTTTATTAAAATTTTCAGTTTATACTTGGGTGAGATTTTTTCGGACATTGACGAGAATATCGAAATGGATCGAACCACTTTCAATAAAATTTGCCACACTCTTTTCCATCGCATTGAAATGGTTATTCATGGAACTTTGAAAGAGGCTGAGATGGCTCCGGAGGACATCAATGAAGTGGTTTTAGTTGGCGGATCTTCTAGAATCCCAGAAATAAAAGAGCTTCTTCTGAAAATCTTTCCAATCAAAGAGCTAAATAAAACTTTAAACCCAGATGAAGCAATTGCATATGGTGCAACTCTTCGTGCTACTCAAATTATCAACAAGTCTATCCCAAATATAAAGCTCACTGAAGCAAATGCTTTACGTTCACAAAAGTTAAATATGAAATTGAGGCAATTAGATATTGGACCAACAGGTAGAACATTGTATTAAATTAAAGTGTCGCAAAATTTCTGACCATGGGGGGGCGGTGGAGAAGAGTCATAGGCTAATTTAGCAAATCTTCGATCATGAACATTTGTAGCTCCATGGAAATCACTGTCTCTGTACGAAATGAGTCGCGAGTTTAAGTTGGAAAAATGAATTTTTTCAATTTTTCAGAAAATGGCAACTTTTTCACGCGTGGATTCTGCGATGGCCATTTAAGTGATCGCGAAATGCATTAAAAAATCGAAAACTTAAGAGACGATATCTCGAAAGTTCAACTTCCTCGGCACTAGGCAAACTGAGTATAAAATATGAAATTTGGGACCAAAATAAACACATTGGTGCATTTGAAATGGTGTGCAAACTCAAAAAAGGTCCATTTTGGCCCTTATGAATGTTGGGCCTTATAGGGACCTTATAGGGTATTTTTTCCATTTTAGTATTTTGAGCATAATTCTTGATGGTTAAATCCAATTCCAATGATCTTGGTGTCACTGGATTGCTAGATACGTGGGCTACAACTTTTATATTGGGGTGTATGGGGTCATGTTGTGGAAAAAGTGGTCAAAAACTTAGGTTTTACAATGGAAATACACAAAAATCCGGTTCCCTGAGGGGTCAAAAATTCAAAGATATGGCTCTAGAAAAAATGACTTGGCTCGGCTGAAACATGAAAATTTCACTTCTTTATTTCAAATTTAGGTGACCTGATGCATATAAATGGAAGAGATGCACCATTTGTGCAGAAATCTAATCCTACTGTATCACCTCGTCCAGATGGCATTCTAATTTCACAGCCGGTTTCATCTGCTTTGAGTATTCGGGGAACGCCCAGACGTCCTCCCGCCAATCAAATCGCCGTAGAACCAGAAGCTGATAAGATTTGGGAAGCTAACAAGCGCCAACTTGCTGAAGAAGCTCGTAAGGGTCAGAAGCTCCTAGAGATGGAAAAAACTTTGATAGAGCGTATAGAAAGGGACCGTTTAATGCTTGAAAAGAAAATGGAATTGGTTCGAAAACAAGTGAGAAATATAGCCTAGGCCAGGGGCGTAGCCAGAAAAAATTTCGGAGGGGGGCTAAGGTGTAAAATTTTTGGCGACTTTTTTTGTTCGCCGCGCTCCGCGCGGCAAATTTTTTTTGTAAAAATTCTTACTAAAACGTCAAAAACCAGTGCCACTGGAGAAAATTTTTTTGAAAGTGCTTGTTTTTAAGCTGAAAAACTCAGAAATTTACAATTTTTGGTGAAAATTTGCCAAAATTTAGGCTTTTTTGGTGAAAAAATGGCCTATTTTAGTGAAAAAATTTAAAATTTTGGTGAAAAATCATAATGGCCCCCCTGGCTACGCCACTGGCCTAGGCGTATTCATAGAGGATTTTGGGAGCACACCACTCCACAAAGGAGTGGAATTCCACCCTCTACCCACGATGCACTCTCCCGAAAATGACGACCACTTCGCACTTTCGTGCCGAAAGCGCGAAATTTTTCCTAATGGCCCCTTTATGTTTTTTACCAAAATTTTTTTAAAAATTTTCAAATATCATAATGGGCCTCCAATATGCTTTTTCTCCAAACCTTTTCACTAAAAATTGTCAAAACATGACTATTTTTGCCCAAAAATTCCATTTTTAAAGTCAGTTTTTGACAAAAATGCTATATGTTTGGGTAAAAAGTGTGCCAATTTTTAGCCATTTTTCGCCCAAAAATTGCTTATTGTAAAGGACTACAATTTTATAATTTTTTCCAACTCTATCTGTTGATGTGTGTTAGGGAGCATTGGTGATTAAGAAATGTCTAATGTATCGTAAATATTTTATTTAAAGGAGGAGGGCCGATTGAGGCGAGTTATTGCAAAAATTTTTTTCAAAATTTCGACAAACGTAAAAAATGTTCGAAACGAAGAAAAAAAATTGTTTTCGAGGAAAAATCGAAAAAAATTTACATATGTAACTGTCTTAGCCTCTATCCACACATGCAAATTTTTATTGATTGAAACTTGCTGTAAAAAGGCCAAAAAACACCTAAAAATGGCCAAAAAATACCCAAAAAATTTTTTTTTGGTTTTCGAGGAAAAACCAAAAAAAAATACTTTTCGCTTCAATACACAGGCCTTCTTTCAATCAGGAAAGCATTTTTTTCAAAAATTAAAAAAATCGTCAAAAATTGAAAAAGTTGACATTTTTGTGCGCCATGTACGCAGCCCTCAAAGTCCACGTGGAATTGGTAAAATTGAAAAATTTCTAGAAAAATGACTTTTTTGCATAAAAATTTTAAATTTTCTAATTAGTTGCCAATCGTTTCAATTTACATAATTGTGATTGGATCATAACCCGCACCAAGAAAGGGGCCTAAAAAATTCTGACAAAAACCAATTTTTTTAAAATAATTTTTTAGCAATCGTCTTACACATCTATTCCACCAAACACCCGTGGACGTATTGCAATCAAAATCGTCAAATCCAAGCTAACCAAAAACTATGGCCTTACTCGCATGTTACCCTCGGACCTATATGTCCGAGTTCGTGTCGGAAATGCGATTTTCAAAAAGAAATTGCGATTTTTAAAACAAATTCAAAACGATGTTGAAACATTTATCTTTGGTGAGAACACTCCAACCTGGAATCATGTAGTCAACGCTAATCTGCCTGTTGGTGTCGAATCTATCTATCTTCAAATTTTTGATGAAGTAAGATCAAAAAGCTTGTATATCAAAACGAAAATTTTCAAAAAAAAATTTAGCGTATTTTTTCAAAAGATGAATGTATTGCATGGGCACATGTTATCCTTCCAGAAGGGATTTTTAGCGGAGAAACTATTGATGAATGGTATTCCTTGTCGGGACCGCAGGTTCGAATTTTTGTATAGCCCGTGGAAAAAATGACTCCTTTTTCCGCAAAAATCGATTAAAAAACAGAAAATTTTTGAATTTTGTAATGTTTGATCAATCGTTTCAATAAACAACTTTTTATTGAATCAGGAAAAGTACCGGGGGCCGAGCACTAACGCGTTTGAGGTTTCTCCGAGTTTGACTCCGAGCGACGCTCCTCGTTAAAAATGTATTAGTTATTCACACTTGGGCAAGGGCTGGGTCGACCCACCCCATGTCGCCGCTGGGAAGTCAAATTTCGGCAAACGTGTCACTTTTGGTAAAAATATACTGCAAAAAACCAAAGGGTCCTCCTTATGTTTTAGCCGGCCGAAGGCCGACCAAAAAAGTCATAAGGATTCCCCTTATGCTTTTTTAGAAAAAAATTTGCGATGCATTTATTATTTTTTAAACAAAAATGTCGTCAAACGTGTCGCTTTTAGGGTTTTTAGTCGTCAAACGTGTCACTTTTCGGTTTACCAACCTACCCCCCTTGCCCATGTATGTAGTTATTACATATACTTTTTTTATTAATCTATTCTATAGCTAACTTTTTTTTGCAAAAAATTTTTTGTCTCCGATTTCGATGATTTTAGTGTCAATCGTCTTCTGTCATTGTCCCCTACAACTATTATTTTAGATTCCTGGGTTTAAATCAAGCGTTCCCGAGATCGTCTGGATACACACACATTACACGTTTAATGTAGAGTCTGTTTCCAGCCACAATCCCAAAAAAGTTCCCCGACCCCTGTAAAGAGCGATCCCATCCGATCTGGCAACTTAAGCAAATTGGTCCCGCAGGTTCGATCCCACTAGGAGCCAATTCTTTTTGCAGTGTCTAAAAATGGATAAAAAATTTTGCCTAGACGTAATTTTATGCGGGGAATCGATTGTGCGCATTCCCGAAGCGTAAAAATGCTTTCCTGATCCTGATTGAGGGACGAGGTGGGTATATTAAAGCGAAAATGAACTAAAATTCGAATTTTCACCAGAAAACCGGCTGTCTAACAAGGAATAGTCACCAAGTGTGTACTCGAAATTTTGAATAAATTGTACGTCATTAGATGCAGAAAAAATATATAAGAGACACGTATTTATTCGTTTTTACCCCAAAATTTCAGAGAGCTGTATTTTTTGGATTAAAAATTTTTTTAAATAATTGCAAAAAAGTGCAAAAAAATATAGCCCCAGACGGGGATCGAACCTAACATAGTTTCTTTAATGCTTGCAGCGATTTCAATATACCCACCCGACCTGATTCAGGGTCGGGTGGGTATATTGAAGCGAAAATGAACTAAAATTTGAATTTTAGTTACTTTCTAGGGGTATTTTTCATAGAGAAACACGATTTTGACGTTATGGATGAACGGATATCACTTGCGAGGAAATAGTAGAAATAATTTTATTCGACGTTTCGGAGTTTAACTCCTTCTTCAGGAAAACTAAAAAACAGAGTACTAGCTGGGTACTGCAGCAACTTATCCTGAACCATCAGCATTGTTGTATGCTTACATGGCCTAAATTAAGTTACAAGTTTTGAAAGTTACAAAAAAAGTCAAAAAAGTTACAAGGAAAAAAGTTATAAGAAAACATCAAAAAAGTTACAAGAAAAAATCAGAGCCCTATATAAAGACGCGAATGAACCGCTCGGAAGCGAGGCCGAGCGCCTTTGGCGCTCGGTCTCCAGTTTATTGCGATAAAATTCATAATTTTCAGGGCGAAGGCAAAGGAGGTAAGATCAACCTTGTCATGAATTTTACTCCAGTCTAAGTTGTGCCTCCACAATTTCACCCGGTGCCTGAAATCTCAGCGGAAGTACAAGCTGGTGTAACTAGTAAAAAAAATGGAAAAGTAATCCATAAGTTTATTTTATTTTTTCTTGTTGAAAAATCAATGCTTTAATTTATCATATTTTTTAAATCATTTTGGATATTTGAAAATTTGCAAAAAAAAATTTCAAATATTTTTGTTTCAATAACCCAAAATGATTTTCAAATTGAATAATTTTGGTGTGTGATTTTATTCGTCTCATTGGGCTGATAAAAATGCTGTATTTATTTTTTCCTAAATGCTCAAGAAATTCAAATTATTTTCTTGTTAATAAACAAATTTTGATTGAATCAGAAATTTGAAAGCTAGGCAAATGTTTTCGTTGTAATACACAGAAGAAACTTCGCAAGCAATTCTCTCAAAAACTACAACGATTCAGAGGATGCCGTAAAAATAAGAAATGCTTCATTTTTCATGAACTTTCCGAATATATACAAATTATGGCCAAATTTTTTTTTGAGTGGACTAGTCCTTTAATAAAAAATTTATGGTTGAGCAAAATATGCACATATTTGCAATTACTATACAAACAAATTTCATCAATTTCCTTCATTCTTTTTGTTAATATCTTGGTCCTTCAACTGTCTTTTACCCAAACGTTATAATTGACAAAGTATATCATAAAGGACCACTAGCAACGGCTTCGGAATGACCGAAATTTTTGAAAATGAATTTTCGAGCAATCATTTAAATCAGATTTTCATGAGTGACCACATTTTGGATAGCTGTAGATCTGAGGAATTTTTTATGATAAAAATTATCGAAAAAACTTTTATTTTCGCCGAGATATGAAATTTTCAAGTTGATGACTTTTTCCCAATTTTTTCCACATTTTCAAAATTTCGCCAAAAATCGAGTCTAAGTTGGATTTCTTCGAGCGACGGCATTTTGGAAATTTGGGATATTGGGGTATTTTTAAAAAAAGGAATTATCGAAAAAGCTTTTAATCTCGCGGAGATATGATTTTTT
>OZJO01027327.1:0-29323 GCA_900406225.1 Acrobeloides nanus | reverse complement strand
ATCGCGTTCTAGTGAGGCTAAATTTCTGGTGACTTGGGGTTTTTCATTTTGTATCATAAGGAGTCGTTTTTAAGAAAAAATCTTGAATTTGAAAATTCACAAGCTGTGAGGGTCCCTTGTTAGTGAAATGACCTTTTGCTGATTCGACCAAAAAAAGAATCTGACCATCAATTGACGTCATTTGACCGGTCAACAATGCAACCCTAATTGCACCTGTTTCCCTGAACATCCAATTCACATAACCAAAGCGTACTCTTCACTTTGACACCTAGAAACAACACAGATACCGAAAATCATGGATTTTATTGCAGAAACATCAGTTGCTCTTGGGTGGTAAATTTCGAGAGTATTGAGAATTTAGCCCTAGGCTTACGCTTTATTTCATTAAAATAGCTCCCTGCCTGTTCCCACTCGTCGCTATTGTTTCCCTGGCTACTGTGTACGGTGCAATTATGGTGGGACAAGGATGGGTAGAACTTGGAATACAGTTTATTAGAGATAAGGTTTAGAATGTCAATACACAAAAAGCCTACAAGTCTCAAGTGAAGTTGTAATATAAGAATTATGAGACAAAAAATCAAGAAATGTTCTGCTTCTTCTATCAGTGCTATGTGAGTTTACATCACTCGGTTAAGCATACAGATTCTTCTGTATAAGCTTCATTGGAAGGATCGGATATGATCCCACCTTGAGAGTCTTCTTAGAATTATCAGCTTTATCGGATCTTCATGATATTGGCGTATGTTATGATTCTCAAAGAGTCACTTTTCTGGTCAAGAAATGATCTTTGAACAAGATGACCTTTTAAGCTAATTAAGCGTTAACCGACATCTCTACTGCTCTCACCATTTTTGTTGTCTGAATGATCTAATGATCATTTATTTTTGCGAAGCATGAGGATCTTTAATAGTCATAGTAATGACACAACCTTACTGAAAAAAATGTGCGCAATCGATTCCCCCTAATACAGAAAAATTTTTTGTCGAAAGCGGATTTCTGGTTTGAAATTCAGTAGAGAAAAAGCTTGGTGCAATACTTTCAGAACAACCTTTTTTCTATGCGGGGAATCGATTGCGCACATTGCCGAAGCGTGAAATGGTCTGTGCATTGAAACGAAAACCTGAATAAATTTTTCATTCTCCCAGGTTTGGGGTAAGGCTCCCCCCATAATTACGACACTGATCACAATCTCCCATGGTTTTAAAATATTCGCCTGGTAACATGCATTTTATTCTAAACAATAACAAACTGAATTAGTCATAGTAAATAAATCAGATATATCACAATATACAGATAAACAATCGAGTTGAAAATCAGTTATTAGGTGGCTTGTTTTCATTGTTCTTGACTTCATTGATATTCTGGTCGTGCATGATTGATCCAAGCGACTTGATATTCTTATAAGCCTCAATCGCTTTTTGCATTTTATCCGAAGTGGATTTGATGATTTTTTCTTCTTCCGAAATCTGAAAATTGGGAATTAAACATTGGTTGTTTATTGAATTCTCGCTAAGGAAATTCTCAGAAAATGACGATTTTTGGTGAAAAAGCTCAATTTTGGTCATTTTTGTTGAAAAATTTGGAAATTTTAGACTACTTTTAAGCTTAAAATTAGGAATATAACTATTTTTGAGCTAAAAATTGACCTATAATTCGATTTTTTGTATCATATATCAATGTTTGAAATTGTGTAGAATCAATATAACTACAGGGTGAGTAAAAAACCGTACTTTTGCGTTTTTTTTTGGTGAAAAATTTTCAATTTTTTTCAAAAATTACCTATAAGGGGTATTTTCATGCGATTTTTGAAAAAATTTGAAAATTTTTCGCAAAAGTATGTTTTTTGCTCATCCTGTACCTTTTGCTTGATTTCTTTCGATTTTTTCATATAATTCCTAATTGCTTCATTGAATTTCGTGTCGATCTCTTTGTATTTCTCCTGCATTTCTTTGTGCTTGCTCTGGTGCTTCTTGTTTTCTTCTTTCAGGGCTTTCTCCCGTTCTTGCTCAGTTCGAATTTCACTGAAAAATGCTGATTTTACAAAAATTCGAATCCAGGCTCTACTTTTCGATAGCAGCCTTTTGTTCACGTTTCTGCTCGAACTCGTCTTCCAGCTGCTGTTTTTCATGGGCATTCTTTTGGAGCTCTTCATGTTGCTTTCGGCGTGCTTGTTCGACTCTTTTCTTAGCTTCAATGGATTTTCCGTTCATCTCTTCCAACTCATTCAAATCCGTATTTCCTTTGTGCAATTCTTTACTGAAAGACATGGATTTTTAGAGAAAAATATCATCTACGCTCTCACTTGAAGTGTTCCCACTTGCTTTCGCATTTTCTAGCCAATTCCTCCAACAAAGCCGTGCAATTTTCCATCAAATGAGCCAGTTCGGACTTTCGGCGCTGCATATCGCGGATTGATTTCCTGAAAAATGGAATTCGCATAAAAATAAAATCTGTATGAGCATACTCAGTTTCGACGAGTTTTCCAGAAACTTCATCAATTGCCTCTTTCAAAGTCTCGATTTCTTTCAGCAAGCGCTCCGGCGATTGGACAATGTTCTTCTCCAAGTTGCTGTTTTCTTCTTTTTCAGCTTTTAACGTGGCGTGCTCTTGTTTCTACAGAATAGAAATTTAATAAACGATAAAAAAGGTACAGGATGTTCCAAAGAACCGCGATTTAGTCATTTTGTGGCGAAAATTTTTCAAAAGAATTTTTCTTCCAAAATGACCCAGGGGTATTTTTATGCGAGAAATCGATTGCGTGCATCGAAAACCCTTGAAAACGCCTAACATACCATGAATCATCCCAATTTTCATATTTTCAAGTAAAAATTCCTACCGAAAATAATCTTATATTTCATGGTCTGGAAGGCGTTTTCAAGGTTTTTCGATGCGCGCAATCGATTTCTCGCATAAAAGTACCTCAGAGTCATTTTGGAAGAAAAAAATTGAAAAATTTTCACGAAAAAATTGTTTTTTTTGGTAGTTTTTTGGAATACAAATGGGAATTTTCGGAAATTTTTGGTGAAAAAATGGAAAATTTCGGCTCTAAGGTTGAAAATTTCTCCCCTTCCGGATAACAATTACGACGCTGATCACAATTAAACAATTTTTAAGCACCAATAATTTTTTCCCAATGACTTCAATAGAAATCACCCATACCAATAATTCGACGAAAGACTTCAACTGTTCTTCTTGTTTGGCATGAACTCCTTTCATTTCAGCGATCTGAGCTTTCTTGTGGTGTATTTCTTCTTCAAGGCGACCGGCTTTTTCGAACATCTAAAAAATTGCAAGTTGTAACTAAATTTATCAACTCCCATGGCCTACTTCGTTCTTTTGGCGCTTCATTTGTTCGATGAGTCTTCGCTTATTCTCGACCTGTTTCTCCATCATGCTGACTTCAAATTCATCTTTTTGCAAGTCTATTCTGCGCTGGTCCTAAAATGACAAGATTTTTCACCGGCCTCAACCTCTAGGAAAAGCCACCAAAAAACTGCCCCCGTAAAAAGTGGAAAACTGAAACTGATAGATTTTCTCGACTTTCCCGTGGTCAAAGTCAAAAGAATCTTTCGGATTTGAGTTCACCATGTCGAAAAAACCCCCCTGGATACAAAAATTCAACCGATCTGAAAAGAATTGTGAAAATTCGAATTTTTTATCCCTGGTAAAATTCGAATTTTCACAAAAAATTTTTCCAATTTTCGCATAAAACCGGTGACAAGCAGTGGCGCAAAGTAGGTTTTGGTTAGGGAGAAGTAATCAAACTTTTCTTTTTTTTCCAAAATAACCTTAATCCCCTTATGGTTTTTCGATCCTATCGGTGCGAAAAGATACTACAGAGTGAGCCAAAAAAACCGTACTTTTGTGATTTGTGGTGAAAATTTTTCAATTTTTTTCAAAAATCATCTATAAGGGTATATTTTCATGCAATTTTTGAAAAAAAAATTTTCGCTAAAAAAACACAAAGGACGGTTTTTTGGCTCACCCTAACTTTGAGCACCATTAATTTCTATAAAAACGTTCATTCATTTTGCATCACGTACTATTTCATTAAAAAGATCTTCCACATAGTCTTTTCGCTCACGAATAACTTCATAGTATGGAATCAACCAAGAAAGAAAAATCTTCGTCTTCTTGGCATTCGGCATAATAATATCCGTTACAGAAAAATCCACTGAATTGGCAGGATCTCCTTGTAAATCGTTGAGAAGTGAATTCCTACAATTTTTAAATTAAAATCCAAAAACCCTCATAATTTCAACGTACAAAGCAGTAGCCACGCGAAGCATTGGTAAAGCACCAGCAGTTATTTCTTCAGGATCAGTAGCGAAAAAATTCTCGTTCAACTGGAACACAGACTGGCATATAAATTTATACATATTGTAAGCCACCCAATAAACATCCGGCTGAAAAAGGTGGAATTTAGAAATAGAGATGTTTAAAGTGATAAATGAACATCACTATTTAGAAGTTTCATTCAAAATCGGTAGAAATAATTTTCGTGAGCCTCCTCACTATAGATTTTTTTTGATAGCGAGTGATTTTCTCAAAATTGTGGGCACTATAACTTTCGCCACGAATCTCGTCATGCTAACTTTTGCCACTTTTGTGTCAATATTTAATTTCAGACTAATTTAGTTGCTTGATTTGCAATAAATATGTATACTGACACGAAAGTTGATGTGATGAAAGTTATAGTTTTTTTTAGCAACATGGCGAAAGTTGTTGTGGCGAGCAAGAAACGCGGCGAAAGTTATAGTGCCAAATTGTGTGGGTTTAATGGAGGAACATGTGGTTTTGAAGTCACAAGAAAAAAACATTTTCACGTTATTTGAAAATCAATCAGTGGCGTAGCCAGGCATGTCAGAACGGTCGGGGCGATCTGGGATTGGTAGAGGAGTTATCCAAAATTAAGAGATACCCTTATGATTTTTTTATGATTGGTCCGATTGCCCTTCCCTTGCGCCTCTTTTTGGCTATGCCATTGAAATCAATAGATTCTGGCTTCAAGAAACAAAACCCATTCTCAAGACAGAACTGATAAAATCATTTTAATTTAACGTTGTAATTATTAACACAAAAATACCTTTTGAGTAGGTTGAAAAATCGGACCAACATCATAGTTGAACTCCTTATTAAAAAAGTGAATAATTTTCTTTTCATCCAAAGGTGGTGGTGCCATTTTGCTAACAAATACACGGAATAAGTAAACAAAAATATATGCTCTAAGATGATTTATAACGGATTATTCGAAACCATTCTCAAAGTGTCAAATACAGAGTGAGCAAAAAACCGTACTTTTAAAAAACCGTTTTTAGGAAAAATTTTCAAAATTTTTTTCTTCAAAAATCACCTTAAGGAGTATTTTCATGCGATTTTTGAAGAATTTTCGCCAAAAAACGCAAAAGTACGGTTTTTTGGCTCACCCTGTATGTGAATTTCGTTTTATATTCGTTTGAATAATCCGTTTCAAGTCTACAAGGAGGGGGCAAAAGTACTCGTGTAAGAGGCGGTATATCCTCTCCTAAAGGGCAAGTTGACATTGTCAAAAACGTTGAAAAGGTGTTCTCGTCCAGAATTGTCGAAAAAACACGTTTTTGAAATGTCAAGACTTTTCCCCCCTTGGTGAGGACTTTTGCCCCTTCCCTCTTGTAATAGAGCCAAAATACAAGTATAAATCAGAGTCAAAAACCCAAACATATAAATATGAAACATTCAAACAAAACTTTATTTAAAATTTATAATACGAATGCATATTTTCTCAATTAAAGCCAAATTTAAAGACTAAAAGATTGCAAAATTTTTCCACTTCGTTTAATTGAGGTTTTTAAAGTCAAATATAACAGAATTTTTACACCGAAACAATTTTTAAGATATTTGCCTAAAAGAATATTTCCATCTCGCCATAAACATTTATTCAAAATTTCACATAATAGACAAGAATAATCAAATATACAGGATTATAACACAATCTTCATTCTTTTTTGGGTTCTTGATTGCGATGGCGCGGCATTGCACGGACAACTTTTGGCGTCGGGACACCGGCAACACCCACACGGCTACTAAAATAACAAATTTAAAAAAGTTGATCGATTCGAATTTTTTCAAACTTACACTTTCAAAACTGGCGGTTTCGGAAAAACTTGTGGAGTAGTTGTTGTTTTAGCTTTAAAAAAATACAAATTAGGACCATTCAAGCACAAACTAGCACATACCTGTAACATGTTTTGGCTTTGAAAGACGCTCCCAGAAAGCTTCACTACGTCGTGCACCAGTAGCATCTGAAGTGGACGATACTCGAGACGATGTTGTAGCCACAGCAACATTCGTATCACCTTGAGCTTGATTCTGGACATTCAAACACTTGTGCACAATTGTCTTCTGAAAACGCGGCGTGTTTGGTAAAGTTGCTGGCCTCATAGGAGTATGACCCTGGAAAAAGTTTAGATTCAATTTTATAACCAAAAAATACCGTTGGAGTTCTATAGCTCCTTAACACCGTTGGAAACACTGTATTCGGCTTGCCATCTCCAGGTTTAACATGTGAATCCTTGGTCTCTAGAGCACTGCGACGAACAGACGATGGTTGAGCCGGTGTAGGATTTCTAGCTGTGACCGATGCAGAACGAAGTTGATTCACTGGCCTCGGATTTTTAGCAATGGCTGCTGCACGCGGTAAGTTTGCCAAGTTCGATCGGACTACTGGCTTCGGCAATGCTGAAAAATTGTATCATCAATTTATATATGTCAAACTACCTCTAGCTTGACGCTGATTTACTACTCCATTTGGTGCTTGTGCATTCTTATCAGGCTGAGTATTCGTAGTCGGAAGTCGTGATGCAGATGCTGAACGACGTGGAAGAATTGCCTGTGCGCGGGTATTTCCATTGGAAAGTGCTGAACGACGCTGACTCGTTGAAACTGGTGAAGGCATGGCACCAGATCTGCGAATAGACGTATTCGAAGCAGAACGAATTGGTAAAAATGTTTGACCTTGGCTGTTTCCATTATCTGCAGAACGACGAATAGGAAGACGAGCTTCACGAGTAGGAACATTATTAGTCGGTGTTTGTGATGTTGCATTTGTAGCCGAACGACGCTGAGGAAGACGAGCTTCACGCGTAGAAGATGCATTATTAGACGGTACTTGTGGTGTTGCATTTGCAGCCGAACGACGCTGCGGAAGACGGGCTTCACGCGTAGATGAATTATTAGTTGATACTTGTGATGTTGCATTTGTAGCCGAACGACGCTGAGGAAGATGAGCTTCACGCGTAGACGCATTATTCACAGTCGATTGCGGTACCAAATCTGCCAAATTAGATTTTAAAATATCAAAAACATTTTGATCAAATATTAAAAAATTTAAATTCAATACAGTGTGAGCCAAAAAACCGTACTTTTGCGTTTTTTTGGCGAAATTTTTTCTTTTTGGCTCATCCTGTATTCAAAAAATTTCTTACCCTTTCGAGAACGACGTTGTGGTAAAACTGCAGCTCCAGTTGGTTCATTTTCCTTTTCTTCGTTTATCATGGGCACGGATTCTGGCATATTTGGAGGTANTTTTTATTTTTGGCTCATCCTGTATTCAAAAAATTTCTTACCCTTTCGAGAACGACGTTGTGGTAAAACTGCAGCTCCAGTTGGTTCATTTTCCTTTTCTTCGTTTATCATGGGCACGGATTCTGGCATATTTGGAGGTAACTGACGATTTCTAGCAGGCGTTGGCGATGAGCCAGTAGGATTCACTGAAAAGAGCAGATTTAGAATAAAATACAAAAACATACAATCGAAGAAACGATCGCCTAACGTGTCATCCATGTCCAGGCCCAATGGTCGTCGAGTTTGCGGCACACTTGGAATTTCATAATAATCTGTTGGTTGTTCCATTTAGAATTTATAACAATTTAGAGTAAAATAATAGCAGCTAAAGAACAAAACATATTAGGATTTTTAAATTAAGAAAAAATCGTGATAAGTCATGTTTAAAAGTACATTCAACTTAGGGAGCTTCACGTACATATGTAAGGACCATACAACGGGCTAAGTAAAAAAAAAGCGTGCATTGCTCATTTTTTTACTCAGCCTATATAATAATATGCAGGGTAGATTTCAGATTTGAGTTCCTCATGTCGAAAAACCCCCCGGGTACAAAAAATCAGGAGTATTTTTTAACAATTCGAAAAAAAGGATCGGACACAGGTAACGGCTTACGCCTGTATGAGACCGTCTGATCTTGCAAGTTAAGCAACGTTGGGCCCGCAGCGTTCAGTTTCCGAAGCCTTGAGCATGCNAGGATCGGACACAGGTAACGGCTTACGCCTGTATGAGACCGTCTGATCTTGCAAGTTAAGCAACGTTGGGCCCGCAGCGTTCAGTTTCCGAAGCCTTGAGCATGCGGAATCCCCTGGCTCAGGGCGTTAGTAAAGCGCAAAAAGCCCCAGTAATTTGGGAGTAACTCAGTGCCGTAGACGGAAATTTTAGGGGGGGGGTAATTTTGGACTTTCCTCATTTTTTAATGAATTTTTGTAATATTAGGGGTAACTGCCTTACGGAATTTGCTTACGGAAATGCAGTTACGGATTGTATCTACGACGAAAAGGAAACTCCTAGTGCCGTACTTTTTGAGTTATTAGTTAGTACTCGTGAGTACTATCAAATGGTAAAAGAATTTTTACGAAAAATTTTTTTTAGACCCATCGTACTTAAAAAGTACGATAAAATTTCGCTTATTTCGTCGTATTTTTTAAGTACGATGGGTCTAAAAAAAAATTTTCGTAAAAATTCTTTTACCATTCGATAGTACTCACGAGTACTAACTAATAACACAAAAAGTACGGCACTAGGAGTTTCCTTTCCGTCGTAGATACAATCCGTAACGGCATTTCCGTAAGGAAATTCCGTAACCAAACTCCGTAACGGCATTTCCGTAAGCGTAAGGAAACTCCTAGTGCCCCCCTAGGGGTGTCACTATATCGAGATTTGACTGTATAAGAAATCGATATAAAATTGGTTTTTACTAGGGCTGAGCGTTGGCCTGCGGGCGTGATTGCGGGGCGGGATTTTTTCTTAAAAAATGATGCGGGCGGAATTTGCGGGACGAGATTCCGTCCGCGCGCAGCCCTAGTTTTTACACAAATGAAATTATACAACATTAAACGTCATTTTTATTTTAAAACAATAACTTGAATATAAATCGCTATCTTCTTATATAAAACGTGTAATGTCTGGTCGGCCTAATTTTTGAAGGTGCGATACAAACTGTCAGCACTAAAATGCATGATTTTCTCTAGACCTCCCAAAGCCCCGCCAGTTCCCCAAAGCCCCCGCCTGTCCCGGGTTGGGACCGGCCCCTTTCGTACCCTGCATCCAATAATTAAGTTTATTTTTAAAAAATGAAAAATTCAGGGGTTTCGTGTCAATACTCCAATTAATTCAAACAAGATCGATACGCCGTCTCGACTTGAGTCACGAATTCGAGACGCAAGTTGTAAGTCTAGACGTTTAGCGCGCAGCCTAAACAAAGCGCATCTCAGTAATTTTATTTAAAAAAATATTTTTTTGTTAGCAAAAACGACAGAATGAAAAAAATACAGTTTATTTTTTCTATACAAATGTATGAAATATGTGAAATTCATGAAAACCATATCCAAGTTGAAAAGAAATAATAACGAAGTCAATACGAAAAATTGAAAATAACTGAATTTTAGCGCGATTATTTTATTGGCATTTTTATTCTTAAACCGTTGAATACCAATCTCTTTTTAAAACAATATAACAAGATTTTTAGACAGTAGTGTATAGTCGAAAATTTTTTTTGGCTACCACGGAACTTTTTTTTGAATCAGGCAACGTGTACATTGAAACGAAAAGAAATGTAGATCCTTATATAGCTTTTTTATGCATCCCTGCGTGGTCGTATGTCGGGGAAATCAGGATTAGTACCAACTACTAGTATTAAGGTAGCCAAAAAAAATTTCGACTATAGCCAAGGGTGGGCGAGGGGGCGATCGGATCAAAAACACGAAATAATCATAAGGCAGGATTTATACTTCCGTCGCAACGCGACAGTGCATTTTTGTGTCGCACGACACGTCGCGAGTTGGCGTTTATAGTCTGTCGCGCTACGCGTAGACTTTTAATTTAAAAAAGCACTAATACTTGGTTTGAAAAGACATTTATCCATCAATAAGCCTCGGTGGTGCAGTGACAAAACAGCGGCTTAGTGGTCACAAGGTTGCGGGTTCGAATCCCGCTTGGAGTCAAATTTTTTCTCTTTTTGCCACTCGGCCTTGTGTCGCGTCGCGTGGTCAGCACTTGCGACGTCGCAAGCTGTCGCGTGACGCAACTATAAACGACATGGTAAAAATTTTGCGCACTATAAACATAATTGCTCTGCGACGCGCCACGACAGAATTATAAATCCTGCCTGACTTATCTGGGGCCTGTTGCACAAAGTGAAAAGTGTAAAGTTTGCACTTTACAGTTTTTTAGTACATTTTTTGGTTCACTTTACACTTTTCATTTTGTGCAACAGGCCCCTGGCTACGCCATTGTTTTCGATTAAATTTTTTTAGCTAGATTACCGTTTAATTAATTGAAGCGTTGTATAAATGGGCTGGCTTCAGTAAGTTTTTCGGTCTATTATGAGGGGACCAAATCAAACCGATACTCATATACTGAAGATGTTCCCCAAAATTGTCTTTTTTGAGCATCCCCTTGGTTTGATCTCCTCATCCGAACTAGTACCACTCATACAGGCATACGGGGAGGGTACTGAAAACTCAAATAAAAAGGTAGTTTAAAAAATTTTTCGTTTCAAATATGAACTAGAGTCAAACCTCGATTTAACGCCCTCTCCTCGGGAGGAGTAGCATTTTGTTGCCAATTTTTGAAAACGTGATTGATTTTAATGCAAATGATGTAAAAAATACATATTTTTTGGGATCTACACTACAAAATTGTAAAGGAAATGTGGTTAACCCATCAAAATAGTCATTAAAAATGGTTAAAATACAATAAAAGCTAAAAAATGACTAAAAAATTTGGAACTTATGCACTTCGCCCCTCTTCAAAATTTGGGGGGGGGGCTGAAATGCATAAGTTCCAAAAATTTTTTGCGAATTGCTTAAAAATTTATTCATTTTTGGAGTTTCCATAGCCGATTCTTAAAGAAAATTTGGTTAACGACCTCAAATAGTATAAAAAAATAACCGAAATCCAACAAAAAAATCGAGTTTTTCTATATAAAATGACCTAAATCGAGGAGGTGTTAAATCAAGATTTGATTGTAGTTCAAAAAAGGTGGGAAATACAGAATGGGCTTTTAAAAATCCAGAATTTTACCGTTTTTTGACGAAAAATTTTGCGAAAATTTTTTTCAAAAAGTGATCTATTAGGGATAATTTTATGCGAGAAATTATTACGCGCATTGAAAAATTCTGAAAATGCTAACTTAGCCATGAAATCGTAATTTTTTTCTCCAAAAAACGACAAAATTCCAGTTTTTTAAAGCCCACTCTGTACTAAGGACCCTTTTTGTATTGGGGCAACTTCGCCAACCCCAAATATGAAGTGGTCATTAAATTTTTTGAAATACTACGAAGTGGGTGGGACTGTACCTCTTCCTTGGGCATGTGTGATACCAGTTTTTCTTAATTCTTTTTAAAATGATATTCATTATTTAGGGGTGCTACTAAAGTTGGGCTTATTGTTGGAGCTGCATATGGTTCATATGCTGTTGGTGTATGGTCTAAGGATACAAGAGAAACGAAAAATATTTATGAAAAAGTGACAAGAGAAATTGTGCCTGGACCTCTTGAGATTAAGAAAAATGTAAGTACAGAGTGTCTCAGGTAAGTGTTCACACTACTTATTTGGCATTATTTCTGGAACCCTGACGAATTTTTCGATGCGGTTTTTTTAGGTAGGCTAAATGTGCACCAAACGAGGTGACTTTCGCCAAAAAATAAAAGCTGATATTTTATTTTTGCGTTAAAATATTTTGTTTTAGGTAAAACGCCCTTAACAGTTGAATTTTTCAAAAATTTTTACGGATTCTGAAGAGCATGATCGATTTTACTTACCTACAAAAAATCATGAAAAAATGATTTATACTTTTCATATGTAAAAAACACTCGCGGCGATTTGATTATACCGCAAAAAATTCAGTTAACTTCAAAACGCTCTAATTCGAAAAATCTACATCTTTTTTTCATGGTTTTTTGTAGGTAAGTAAAATTGGCCATGCTCTTTCAGAATCCGAACGAATATTTGAAAATTTGACTGTTAAGGGTGTTTTTTTCCTAAAACAAAATATTGTACGCAAAAATAAAATATTAGGAACTTAAAATTTTTGGCAAAAGTCAACTTGTTTGATGTACATTTAGCCTATCTAACATTAAAAAAAAACACATCGAAAAATTCGTCAGGGTTCCAGAGATAAGGCCAAATAAGTGGTGTGAACACTTAGCAGAGAACAGCAGGGTACGAACAGCAAAAATGACCGGAACTTTGCGGAACCGAAAAAATTTTTAGTCAATCGTGGCTTAACGTGATTTTTTAGTACCAGGTGGGCTCCATCGACTCCTCCGTGTATACGTTAATGGTTTAAATATTTTTAGCTGCCATCAACAACGGAACTTGAAAGAGATGTGAAATATAAATGGAATAATAGCATGAACTGTGTCTTTAATTATATCAATTCCATACCTTCAAAATGTACCCGACTTCTCCAGAATGCTTTTTCTGCTTTAA
Source organism: Acrobeloides nanus (assembly GCA_900406225.1). NCBI lineage: Eukaryota > Metazoa > Nematoda > Chromadorea > Rhabditida > Cephalobidae > Acrobeloides > Acrobeloides nanus. The sequence continues at coordinate 16,567 of OZJO01027327.1, read as the reverse complement.
AGAAGGAAAAAATTGATGCGAAGACTAGTAGTTACTCCGATAAATAGCTTGTTATAGTTTTGTCGTGTATTTTAGTTTCCTATAGATTTTTTGTTTAGATAAATTGATACTACTAAGCATTAGCTGCCACAAATTACAGGGCTATTTTTTCGAAGAAAATGTTTTTCATAAAATTTTCTAAAAAACCTGATGAGTTTTTCGATGCGGGGAATCCAAAAAACGCACTCTGAAAATTTTTTCTTAACCCTATATTGACTAGCAACTTGGCTCAAAAAGGAAGTTTTTTTATGTTAAATTGATGCCAATCTGGCCTGAAAATTTCCTGAAAAAAAACGCAACCAAAAATAGAATTATTGGCTCACAAAACCATTGCCAATCGATTCACTATAGCCGAAAACTCCCGATTACACAATTTCAGGGCAAATTGGCATCAATTTGAAATAAAAACCCTTTTTGAGCCAAGTTGCTAGTCGATATAGGGTCAAGAACAAATCATCGAAAAACCCATATAGGGTTTTTTAGAAAATTTTATGAAAAAAATTTTTTCAGAAAAATAGCCCTGTCATTTGCAGCAGCTAATGCTTAGTAATACCAGTAAATTTTGACTATATAATTTAACTTATAGCCACCGGCTATAAAAACTCCTGGATATTATTGACATGGAACATTCACTATGTGTTAGGATCTTTGCTCAAAAGCCCAATTGGGCCTGAAAGTTTATCAAAAATGAATAATAATAGCGAATTTCTAAATGCCATGGAGAAAATTTTTGCTACAAACATCAGAAGGCTTATACCCGCATTTTTTCGTTTTAAGACCATATCTCGGTCAATTTAAGTCCATTTGGGATGAAATTGTTTTGTTCAATTACTGAAATCACGGTGAACAATTTTTTAGAACATCACTTTTTATGGAAAATTTTCTTTGATGAAGAAATCTTAGAAAATTTATTGTTTCATTAAGTGAGCTTTTAATCTATAATAGAAATTTCCCTATTCAATAAAATTTATTTATTGAAACGATTTATCAAAATTACAAAATTCAAACTTTCTTTTTTTTCTTCAACACAGAAATTTGTTCATAAAAAGTGATGTTCTCCAAAGTTGTTCGCATTGATTGTTCGCAAAAAAATTCAATCCAAACGGACTTAAATTGACCGAGATATAGCCTTAAAACAAAAAAATGCGGATATAAACCTTCTGAGACCTGTAGAAAATTTTTCTTCTCCATGAGCATCTAGGACTCGCGCTATTATTATTCATTTTTGATGAACTGTCAGGCCCAATTGGGCTTGTTGAGCAAAGACCGTAACACATGGTATGTGTTCCATGTGAGTCCAAATTAAAATAAGACAATTATGAGCTGAAAACAGTGGAATTAGTTTTGATATCGACATTTTTTATACTATGGTTGGATACAGGCTGTATAAATTTTTATTTAACCTCATAAGTTATATTATTTTCTTCATGAGATATTTCGAAATTGCGTGGGGGAAAAGGAAGTCCAAGCGCCCAAGTGGACCTCTATAAACAATTCAGCTGTTTTTAGCAAGCCATGCCCGTTTCCGAAAAGGAAAAGATTTTTGGCCTTGGACAGGTAGCCATTCCGTGCCGGCTACCAGTTGCCTTGGTAGCCGGACTATCTTCATTCATCGTTTGCTGCTATAAAATGGACATTGTTTTGGGGTCAGTAAGGTGTCTCTGATCATGTGCCAATTTCGGCTGGTGTTTTGGCCATTGTCTGGCGTTTGTAGTTCTTTCGCATATAGCCAGGTGCTTTCATGGGTTTTTCTTATTTATTTTAATTTCCTATGCATTTGATTCACTTTTGGTTTGAAATACAGGGTGTTCCAAAAAAACCGCCATTTGATCATATTTTGGCGAAAATTTTTCAAAATTTTTTTCTCCAAAATGACTTAGGGGTATTTTATGCGAGAAATTGATTGCGCGCATCGAAAATTCTTGAAAACGCCTCCCAGGGGGTAATTTTAAACAATTACTTGTCACTTGTCTCATCTGTCATGTGACAAACATTCCAACAACTATGAACAACAATTTTCACGCAATCTTGTTTGTTAAGAATTTCCGCGCTTAGCCTCCTCAACTTCAATAGTAATCTGATCGACGAGATTCTTGTTTGGCTTTGACCGAAGATGTCGCGAAAATAGTTTGTTTATGCTATACCTGGACCTTTATGTCGGACCTCTTCACACAGAAAGGCAGTGCCTATTTGTAAGCGACGGGGAATCTGTTTGTTTCCATACCCATGTGTTTTAGCACCTGTTTCGGGCAATTTATTTTTTATATTCCGGTCATTTTGTTTTCCTATTGTTAAGGTTTCAAATAACATGATCAGATTAAGCTTTGTTTTTGAAATCTTTCCGAGTTACCGTTTTCGATCAGTTCGAGAAGTGAAAAATCATGTCAATAAAAAAAGTTGTGCCTGGTCATCTTACAGCGTTTTTAAGATAAAATACTGTTTGAGGCAAAATCAAATCGACGCAGGTGGGAGTCGAACCTGGGACCTTTGGACTCGAATTCGGGAGCACTACCACTTAGCCAACTTCACATTGAAATTCGGATTTTCAATTTTGCTTATAATTTTACACGAATTTTTTCATTTAAAAAAAACAAATTACTTCAGGTGGGAGTGGAACCTAAACCTTCTGCACGAGAAGCAACAGCTACCCACTGAACCAAGTAGCCTATTCCGGCACTACATTTACTAATTGCCTTATATTTTGACTCAAAAATATTTTTTGAAGGAAAATTTTGAACACAATGAAAAACCATTTGACAAATCTTATCCTACTATTTTCGCTTTATTCATCTATCACAGGAATAGCGTTAGACAACGAAGTGGTTGACACCCCAGAAATACAGTGTACCGAAGATACGATTAATTTCACCGTTAAGACAAGGAATACTTTCAAGTTGATTTTTCTCTAAATTATGTTGAAAAAGTTCCAAATTTAGGGGCAATATCTATGTGCGCGGCCAGTTTAGTAATCCTCAATGTCGAAAACAATACTACAACAACGATTATGCGGGTGCTACGTTTACTATCAAGATTGGTGAATGTGGGATGAGCAGGATTAGACAGGTTTGCGTGGGCTAAGAAAGTTTTAGTTTGTTCGGAAAGTAACCGGCTTGTGAAGATCCCATTACAAAAATGACCCCATAGGGGGATCGAACCTGCTGGCCCAACGTTGCTTAACTTACCAGATCGGACGGGCGGCTTCCTTATCCACTTCGTCAAGTAGACATCATTTTTCGTAAAATTGTTCATGAAAAACGTTATACAGGGTGATTAAAAAGAGAATTTTCAAAAAATTTCAAGTTTTTTCATTTTCACCAAAATAGCCATATAGATGGTTTTTAATGCGAGAAATCGGTTGCGCGCATTGCTGAAACGTGAAAATGCTTCCTTGACCCTGATTCAGGGAGAATATGAATGTATTGAAGCGAAAATCTCATGAATCAAAGTAAAGGAAGCGTTTTCATGTTTCGGGACTACTCTCAATCGATTCCCCACATAATGATTTTTAGACAAAAATTCAACTAAGCTTCCTAGTTGAATATCTTTCCTCCCCTGAATCAGGGAATAACTCAATGTATTACAGCGAAAATTGCCTGAATCAGGATCAGGCAAAATTTTTCATGCTTCAAAAATGTGCGCCATCGATTTCCCGCGTAAAATTATCCCAGTAGATTGGTTTTCAGATAAATATAAGAGACTTTCATGCATGCAATTTTGAAAAGCCGGTTATTTTCCGAACGACCCCCCAATATTACTTTGATTTTTTACAGCTTCAACCACATGGTATGAATTACATGCTCGTATTTGTGACCAATTTTCATCAATCATTTGTTACAAAAATTGATAGGGTATATATTCATTTTTTTGTAGTTTTATCCTCTCTATGTTATTTGGGCGTTCAGAAAGTATTGCATCTTTTCTTTAGTCACCTGACGAGCTCAAGAAAACGTTACACAAAAAAATTTATGCAAAATATTGTTCCTGGGATCACGACGAAGAACTTGGTAGAATATCACTTTTTATGAAAGAAATTTCTATCGTGGAGAAAATTCGTATGAAAAACTGTATTTACTCTAATATGATGTCAAAACTCGACTTTGAATAAAAATGGATTTTTAAAAATATTTCGTTTCAATACAAAATTCTTGAATCAGGAATTCAAACGGTGCCATTCCCTTCGCTTCAATACACAAACACGTTCAAAAGATTTTTATGCAATTTTGTTTCGAATTTATCTCTTAAGGGCTAACGAATTCGAATTTACTTCTAACACAAAAGTTGATCACCCCAACTTGAACTTTCGGAGCTACTACACAATAAGGGGGTCATTCACGTGAAAAAATTTTCAAAATTTTTTCTGGAAATGACCCCTCTAGGGGGTAAAAACATTCGGGGAATCCGAATTGGACATTTTCAAATCGAAAAAACGCTTACCTGATCCAGAAAAGGTCTGTGTATTGAAGCGAAAAGTCGCAAAAATGCGATTTTTACGACTCTTTGCTTCAATACACAGGCTTTCTCTGAATCAGGGAAGCGTTTTTTGCTTCGAAAATGTCAAAGTCGGATTCCCCGCATGTTTTTACCCCTAGAGGGGCAGAAAAAAACTGTTGAAAATTTTTTCACGTGAGTGGGCCCTAATTTCGATTTTCGCTTCAATACACCAACCCTTTCCCTGAATCAGGGTCAGGGAAGCGTTTTCAGGGTTCGTGAATGCGCTCAATTAATTTCCCACATAGAAAAATCCCCAGGAGTGACATTTTCGACTAACTAGCTAATTTTGATTTTCGCTTCAATACACCGACTCCTTCCCTGAATCAGGATCAGGGAAGCGTTTTCAGGGCTCTTGAATGAGTTCAATCGATTTTCTGCATAGAAAAACCCCTAGGAGTGACATTTTCGACCATCTAGCCCTTTTGCATGGCTAATTTCGATTTTCGCTTCAATACGCCGACCCCTTCCCTGAATCAGGGAAGCGTTTTCAGGGTTCGTGAATGCGCTCAATCGATTTCCCGCATAAAAAAATCCCAGGAGTGACATTTTCATCCACCCTCCCCCCATTTGTAGTAGCTCCATTCTTTCATAATAAGTGATTTTCTACAAAGATCTTCGTCGTGATTTCAGGAACAACCTTTAAAAATTTTTTTGCGAAAACGGTTTTCTTGAGCCCCTCGGACGACAAAAAGAAAAGATGCACTACTTTCTGAACGACCTAATATTTTAAGGCATATAATGTTCGATGTTTTTATGCTCAAGCAGATAAGATTGTCCATTCAGAGCTTGAAGTTAGGTGAGACTTGATTTAATTTCGCACATGAATGTGGATCTCAACATTTATTCCATACTGAAAATTTTTAGCCAGATACACACAGAAGAAGTAGCGCACTCTGCTATGCTAATGCCTCATTGTGAATATTCAGTTCATAGAAAAACAATAGATGGCGATTTAGTCCGATATGTGAACGTGGGTGATCCCATTGTCCATAAATGGGAATGTGACAATCGTAAGTGGGATGGCTGATTTGGATCGGCATACAGCACTTTTTTCTATATCCGATTATTTTATGCCATGACCTAGAAAGGATTAGGCTGCGTTCAAGCATGTCAAAAAAGTCTAACTGTTGCCTGATTTTCAATAAAATCGTGTTTATTCAAACGATTGTTATGAAGCATAAAATTTTATTGGTCGAGAAGTAAAAAAGCCAATAAAATTTTATAACCAATCGTTTCAATAAACATGATTTTATTGAAGATCAGGTTACATTTTTTGACATGCTTGAACGCAGCCTTAGAGTGGGAAAACCGAAAAAAATCGAACTAAATCGAATGTTTTAAATGGACAAGTCTACTTTTGGGAAGTTGATTCCCTGTGAAAGAGCACAAAATTTGAAGCATTTTTTGCTTTTACGGAACTACAGTCAACTCTCGATTTAGTAACATCCTCCCTCCGATTCGATTTAGTGACTCCTCCTGAGAATTTTCGCCAACACGACCACGCAGGGATGCATTGCAAAAGTATAAATACAATCAAACTCGATAGTGACACCCTCCCTCCGATTCGATTTAATGATACCCTCCCTGGGTTGTCACTAAATTGAGAGTTGACTGAACTTGAAAATCTAACTGTAAAAAGTTGTGAGCGAAACAAATTTGCCGAAAAAATGTTTGAACGAGTTTAAACATTGAAACGAAGAGCTTGCACCTGAAATTAATTTATGAATTTGCTGAAAATATAAAAAATTATTAGGATTATTTAAAAAAAGAAAGACAGTATTTGTTTCTAAAAATCGTGACGAATAAAATGACACCAAAATTATCCAATTTGAACATTATTTTGGGTTATTGAAACGAAAACTCTAATTCATGTTTTCGTTTCAATAACACAAAACAGTGTTCAAATTCGCAAAAATTTTGTTTAAAAATCCGAAAAGATCGAAAGATAAAAAACCGACCGAAGGATTGGGAGCTACTACACAATAGAGGGGGGGGGGCCGCCCAAGTGAAAAATTTTTCGAAAATTTTTTTCTGGAAATAATTCATACGGGGAATCCGAATTTGACATTTTCGAAGCAAAAAAAAATACTTCCCTGATTCAGGGAAACCTGTATATTGAAGCGAAAAATCGAAAAATCGCATTTTTGTGACTTTTCGCTTTAATACACAGGCCTTCCCTGAATCAAGGAAGTGTTTTTCGCTTCGAAACTGTCAAATACTGTTTTATGCATATTGCATATTTCTTGAAAGTTTCCAATTAATTTTACAATATTTTTTAAGCCAATTATGGAATGTTAGTGAAGAACTGTGAAATTAAAGATGGTACTGGTTTCACCAAGCAAGTATTGGACGAAAAAGGGTATGAAAATGGTTGAAAAATGTTGGAATTATAATTTTGTTTAGCTGTCCAACATATTCACATGATATTTTTGGCCAACCCAAATATGACTCTGAGCTAAAAAGAGCCTATGTTCCAACATTCGCCTACAAGCTACCAGATGTCTCACAGCTGTTTTTCGAATGTCAAATTCAAGTGTGCAACAAGCGAGAAAATGAATGCGATGGTATCACTGTAAGGATTTTACAGACTGATTAAAAAAATGAAAATTTTGCGATTTTTTCAAAATTTTCAAGTTTTTTAATTTTCACCAAAATAACCCTATAGGGGGTTTTTCTATACGAGGAATCGATTGAGCGCATTGCCGAACCTTGAAAACGCTTCCTTGACCCTGAATTAGCCTATTTTCGCTTCAATACACAAAATTTCCTTTTCAATCAGAGTTCCTTGAATCAGAGTCAAGAAAGCGTTTTCAAGGTTTGGCAAATCGATTCCTCGTATAGAAAACCCCCTATAGGGTTATTTTGGGTGAAAATTAAAAAATTGAAATTTTTTGAAAAATCGAGTAAAAATCGCAAAATTCTCTTTTTTGAATCACTCTGTAAGGCTGCACGATAAACGTCTCGAACAGGTGGTTGAGACACTAGTTGCGTCTCGAATTCAAGACTCAACTCGAGAAAGCGTCTTGACCTCGTTTGAATTAGTCGGAGTATTGACACGAAAACCCTGAATTTTACATTTTTTAAATACCCTTAACTGTTAGGTATTTAAAAAAGAAGGACAGCATTCTTTATAGTTCGACGAGACGAACAAAACGACACCAAATTGATCCAATTTGATAATTGTTTTGGGTTATTGAAACGAAACCCTGAATCAGGGTTTTCGTTTCAATAACCCAAAACAATTATCAAATTGGATCAATTTGGTGACGTCTTGTTCGTCTCGTCGAGCTATAAAGAATGCCGTCTCGACCACCTGTTCGAGGACGGTTAGCGAGCAGCCTTAATGAACTGCAATGACAAGATTTTCAGCCCCCAAACTGTCCATCGGTTGCACTCCCTGAATTCGGACATAATTCGTTCGTAAAGCCGAATATTGATCCAACTCAGGTCATTGGTACATTTGACCATGTTGCATTTCAACCATCGTTCATTCCATCATTGAAACCTGATGTAGATTCCAGACAAGATAATAGAATAAGTAAGGCTATCAACAGAATTATAAAAAAAGAGATTTATGATATATTTTCAGCATCGAATATAGCATTCCCTAGTCGAGATGCATTGTCCAATGAAATTCCAGTTGATAGAGTAAGTTCGATTCATTTTTACAGGTAGTCATTTTTTTCAGTCGTATCCACGATTCTACCCGGAAAGGACTGTAATTCTTCAAGCCCATCAACAGCCATATTTTCGACGCAAAGACTCTCCAACACCAACGGAAACTAATGATATTCTTGGCAATAATCTTGCGGATGATTGGAGCTTTTGGAGAAATAGTACGCCACTCATTCTAGTGAGATTTTTTTCTTTTAACTTCACACGTAGGCAAAAGGTAGTGCTGAACCAAAAATAATAACTTTTGAACCCCTAAAAATCGCTCTATCTTCTAAACCATATCAGTATAAGCGTATATATATGAAAAACGTAGTAGAAGTCATGAGAAATCCAACGACACCAAAACCATTTCATATGGAGCTATGGTTTGAGAGTTATGATATTTTGAAGTTTGCCCTATATTTTGCAAAAGCATAACCCCGTACCTCAGTATAGTTAAAGGGACGGTGCACGCTCTAACAACTTTGAAGAACAGATTTTCGTGCCAATAATTAGATCTAATTACAATTCAGGTTGCAATTTTGTTGAATTTATGATTGTTTTTCAAAAGTTTTTTGTTCAACAAAATTGCCTGAATTGCAATTAGATCTAATTATTGGAACGAAAATCTGTTCTTCAAAATTGTTAAAGCGTGCACCGTTCCTTTAAGTCGAATCAAAAATGGACTTCAAGTTCATGTTTTTTGACTCCAAAAACGGGGGTATGATATGTTTTAAAATATTTTTGAACAATTTTTTACTACGGCCACTTTTGATTGATTTTTTTCGAAGTTTCGAGATATTTTCTCTTAAAGTTTCAAATTTTCAGAAGCGCTCATCACGCTCAACTACATCTGCGACAAGAACATATACGAATGAAAAACTAAACAATCGTATAAGGAGAGCCGAAGATGAAACTATGGATGTCATGAGTCCGCTGATGGTATTAGACAAAGATGTAGATATTGGAGAATTCTACAAAGGTATACTAAAAAGCAAATCGACTAAAAATAGAATTATACTCAACTTATAGATGATATTATAGTGGATGTGAAAGCTTCAAATCTATCCAAATCCAAGCCAATATGTTTGGATAAAACTGGCATGGGTATCATAATTGGATGTTTTGCGTTCCTATCAACTTGCTCCTTGGCTATGACAACTTATATTGTCTACGACATTTGCATCAAAAGGCGTGTATTTCTTAAGTTAGTCATAAATTTGGTTTATTTTTAGAAAGAAACACAGAAAAGGCATTATTACAAGAAGGTCGCCTTCAGATTGTACAGATACTGAATCGTTGGAATCGGCTGGTTCAAGAAAGTCCAACCCTCCAAGCAATCGAAGTTTGATATTACCGCGAATATCGCGGGTAAGTAGCAGTCGGGTGGAGCCGCAACGAAACATTGCATTCGAAAAATATTAACAGGATCGTGTTACAGTCAAACCTCCGTTTTATGACACCTCCATTTAATGACAGCGACCATGCAGGGATGCCGGCGAGAAAATTTGGTATATAAAGAAATCGACTTGCTATATATACCAAATTTTCCCGTCGGCATCCCTGCGTGGTCGCTGTCATTAAACAGAGGTGTTATAAAACAGAAGTTTGACTGTATTATGTTTCCTCAGATTTCAAACGTTACAATTTTGTATATAATTTTTTATGAAATAATATAGTCATATGGGAATTAGCATATTTGAAGAGAGAGGGTGCCAATCTTAGAAACTATGCGTGGGGGGGGGGTATATTTTTTATGTTTTTGCCAACTTTTGCGTAAGGGTAATTCAAAGGAAGGAGGGGAGGCCTTGCGTGGGGGTAACATCATTTTTTGAGACTTCCTAAGTGGGGGATGCCGATTGGGGCAACCCCTCTTCATGTATGGCTATTAGTAATGAGTTGTTTTTTTGTAAATAAATATTTTATCAATACATACGTGAAATAGGGGGGGGGCGTACCCATATATGAGCAGGCATATATGAGCAAAGGGGTGTTCTGTTAACTGACAAATTTAAAAAATATAAGAGTTCTCATTAGGATGTTTTCAAAATTTTGATACAACTTAAAAAGATGTATGATTAATATGGCACTATAACTATCGTCACGTTTCATATTCGCTACGACAACTTTCGCCACGTTGCCAAAAAACTATAACTTTCGCCATGTAACTTTTGTCACGTAACTCTCGCCACATAGCTTTCGCCACGTTCGTGTCAATATACATATTTATTGCAAATCAGGCAACAATTAGTCTGAAATTAAATATGTTTATTGACACGAAAGTGACGAAAGTTACGTGGCGAAAGTTAGCATAGAGAAATTCGTGGCGAAGGTTAGCATGGCAAGATTCGTGACGAAAGTTATAGTGCCATAATATGGCCTGAAAATACACTTTAAGAAATGTGTTTTCAGGTAGATATTATTATTTCAGTAACTAAAATATTTATTGTAGTAACTTTTTTTCAATAAAAAATATTTTTCAGCACTAATCTTTTTTCAACACTAAAAATATTTTTTCAGCGCTAAAAATTTTTTGCCAGTTTATTATCCTACAATCTAGGGAAAACGTGTTTGTTTGTCCGCTACCATTTTGGTCCGGTGCATTTTGTGATCGAACGTATGGAAATGAAATTCGCATAATTGGTGCATCGAAATCGTGAGTATAAAAGGCGACGATTCGATTAGTTGATCACCGTTCGTCGAAGAACAATTGCTTCAGCTTTAAAGGACCAGTCCACTTTTGAACCGAATTTTTGTTGAAAAGTGGAAAAGAAAGTTCACATTGGGGCAACCACTTTTTACTTTGGAAGTAAATTCCAATTCGACAATCCTGAGGAGATATTTGACATACAAAATTGCATAAAAATTTTAAACGTGTTTGAGTATTGAAGCGAAGGGATTGGCACCATTTGAAATGTACTGTAACGAATTATAAAAAAGCCATTTTTACAAAGATCTTAAAATTTTCATAAAAAGGCAATTGCAGCACTTTTTATAACTCTATGAGACGAATAAAATGACACCAAAATTATCCGATTTGAACATTGTTTTGGGTTATCGAAACGAAAACATAAATCAGAATTTTCGTTTCAATAACCCAAAACAATGTTCAAATCGGATAATTTTGATGTCATTTTATTCGTCTTATAGAGTTGTAAAAAGTGCTGCAATTGCCTTTTTATGAAAATTTTAAGATCTTTGTAAAAATGGCTTTTTTATAATTCGTTACAGTACATTTCAAATGGTGCCAATCCCTTCGCTTCAATACCCAGACACATTTAAATTTTTCATGCAATTTTGTATGTCAAATATCTCCTCAGGGTTGTCGAATTGGAATTTACTTTCAAAGCAAAAAGTGGTTGCCCCAATGTGAACTTTCTTTTCCACTTTTCAACAAAAATTCGGTTCAAAAGTGGACTGGTCCTTTAAATCAAGTGTTTCCATCTACGCAGTTCTTGTATTGGTAACTATCAGGAATGAGATTGCAACTAGATTATTTTCGAAGGTGGTGGCGGCAGCAGTGATAATGACGGAATCGTGTCTTGAATAACCTGACACTACTAAGCTTCGGTGGAGGAGGCAGCGACAACGGCAATAGCAGGAAAAACAAGAATCAGAAGAAAGGCCGTTGGCTACATAGCAAACTCGAATGGTTTTCTCGAGTGTAAGTTATCATGGGGAAACAATTAGGGACTTTTACACAAGTTAGGGGTAATAGGAAAAGTTAGGAGAATTTCCAAAATTTGATTTATCTGTAAGCACACATTATTGGATGATTTGGAGGGTGCTTACATGTAAATAAAATTTTTGAAATGGAGATTATAACAAATTTTTTAATTCAAATTTTAGGATGCTGTTGTCATGCATGATTGGCAGTGTTTTTTCAATCATCACAATTATTTGGTGCGTAATTAAGAAACCTGTGCAAGAAACAGGCAAGATTGATGGCAGTAGGTACTTTTCAGGCTCTAGGACGTTTCGAAACAAAAAACAGACGTTTCGCGATTCGAAACAAGTGTTTCGAATCGCCCTATAACCACTTTTTGGGAAATCGTTCACTACCCAAGCCGGATTTTGGACATGCTTCAAAGACGATTCAAAATGGTTATAATCCTCGATCGGTAAATTCGTATGGTGTTTGGAGTGGTCCCACCAGGTATGATTCCAATTTTATCATAAACGAGGGTTGTTTTTTTATGGGCTTTTGTCCATAACGGGAGGGGCGTTCGCCCTCACTTGTCTACGCCACTGCTCTGTGGTAAAAAACCGTACATCCATCATTTTTTGTTTCGTATTGATTTTATATATTGACATTTGGAGAACCAGAAGCAACAAAAAATTTTGCTCAAAGCGATTTTTTAAAGGGATATTTTTCCTTAGAAATTCAGATACACAAAACGTTTCAAAAAATCGCCCAAGTCATAGGTGAAAAAGGAGTCAAGCTTGAGTGGGGGTAGTAGGATTTTGGACCACTTTTGAGTGGGGTACCTTAAATCGGCATCTTCGCCGCCGGTTTGAGTGGGGTGATACCTAAATTTTGGCTTCTCATGAGCGGGGGGGGGGGAATCCAGATCTAGACCTCCTTTTCACCCCAAGTCGTTAATTTTCATTAATTTTTTGCCTCTAAAAGTTAGATAATGATTAGCTCTATATTTTAAACACTAATTTTCCAAGTTAAATTCATAAAAATATCAAAATATTGGAAAAACGATGTTTAGGCATAAATATGATTTTTTAGGTCTTCGCAACGTTGCTCCAATGAATGGCATAGGTTTTTGCGACTGCATAGCTCCACTAATTGCGTCTCAGCCGATGGAATGCCGGACAGTTGGTCGACTCGGACACTTGGTCGACCCGGACACTTGGCCGACCGGACAGGTGGTCGACTCGGGCCAAAGCCTAAGACCTAAGCTTAAGACCTAAGCCTAAGGCCCCTGTCCGGTCGACCAACTGTCCGATTCGGTCAACTGTCCGACAACGCAGCCGATGATAGAAATGTCTAACAATTTGCTTCGAATTCCAGTGTTCTAAATCATAAAATTCATTTGTGTGTAATAGACCTAGTTTTAAAGATTTTATTTCAAATAAATATACATTGTTATATGATCTTTCTGTTGATATACCCGAACCTCAACACCCGTTGATCTCTTTGGCTATAACTACAAAAGCTCGAGTATATTTTTTTGTTACAATTGTAGTGCCCTCCTACTAATTCCTTCTGTTTACCAACCGGTTTCCTATTGCCTAATATAGTGTAAAAGAGTTTATGTATTAGTTGTAAAATGTCAAATAAATAAGGGCATCCACTAATTGCGTCTCGAAATTTTGGAAGCACTAATAGAAAGTTGGAGAGTACTAATTGCAATTAGTGCTCGTCTCGACACTTTTTTAAATTGCGACTATCTTTTCAGGATAAACGAATTTTCGAATGTTGTCTTTTACATTTTGTCCAATGGAAATCCAGCGAAGTAGGATCCGATGCAAAGCAGGCACGACTTAAAGCCGGAGAATATCCCGAGATGGAAGAATCACTTCTAAAGTAGCTGAAGCAGCAGAGAAGCAAACACATTCGAGTTTCCGGAGATTTGGTCAAAGTATTTCTAGGGGTTAGCGAAGGGTGTTTTTGATGATGCTTATTCGTTTGCTAAGATATGCGAAAGTTACAAATAAGTGCGCACATATGATATATTACATTTATCTTTCCATTAAAAATTACTGAAAAAGTTTAAGCCCCTAAAAACGCTTTTGGATTTTAAACAACAGTGGTATAAAAACCAAACGGTACGCAGCCCCGAGGGGCTGCGTGAAATTATATTGTTGAATTTCTTTCCAAGCTAAGCTTTTTTGCAGCATGCTCGAACGCCGAGGCCTAAGAGACCACAACTTTGTTCGTTATTCAAGTTCGGTGTATCCTGTGAACTAAAGCACCATGGAGAACCTAGCAAAATGTTCAGAGCATAGTTGCAGTTTCCCCAATAGTATCCAGCCGAAGTTGGGCATGTTCCTAATGGAGGCGTAGCTAAATTAAAAAAAAATTTTCGCGACATAAAACTCAAAAATACTGGGAGTTGTGGAAGTTTTAGTTGGAACAGGTGTTGTGGTCGGGTTGCATTTTCTTTGACAGGCGATTCCAAAAGGTGCAAAATCTCCATGATCGTCCCATTTTCCACTATCCAACATGGTTACCAAACAACTTTTGTTCGCGCAGGCAGCGCCGCCGGTGGCACCATCAGGCCCACCGGTGGTCCAATCTTGATAGTTATAGGGAGTTCCATCAAGCCACGTGCACAATGCGTTTGCACCAGCGCCTTTCGATTCGTTACATGTAAGTCCGATCCAATATCTAACTATGTTGGGTACGAGTTGGCCTAAATATTATAAATAATTTCTATATAACCTTTTACTTTGAATGAAATAATTTGTGGCATTGTCGTGAATTGATACAAGATCTCCGCCATTAGCCAAACAAAAATTTCGTGCTCCAGCAAAGTTGCTAGAATTACCAGTGATCTAAAATATTTTCTTATATTCACTCAACAATCCTTAAGCCTACCAAATAACATTCATTTTCAAAAAGAATCCATCCTTTCGGGCAAGGATCGCATTCTACATAGACAAAAATTGCCAGGAACACTAGAAAACTTCGACACAACATTCCTGTGAAGAAACTAGAGATTGACAAAATAAGTAGAAGTCAAGCTACTGATACCCTACTGCAAAATTCATTCCCTTTTATATGGCCCAAACATCCCCCAATGATACAAGGCATACACGCTGATCAATATGTAAATTAAGCAGACAGTGATCGATCATGACAATCCTGGATATCATTGCAAATGAACAAACTTCTGCAGAACAGGCGAATTCAACTTCGATGTTTTCTTACAAAGTGCTCAAAATTTACGTATAAAGTATGTGTTTTGAAGGGTATTACATTGATTCTGTTGTTCTCTTGTACCTCGAATAGAATCGAAACGATAAACGGTTTTTGTTGGGAATAGTTTCTAGAATCAACGATCGGCCATTTTTCCGTCGATGTTCTGGCGATATAAACGATTTATTTTTACGCGTGGTTAATCGGATTTAAAGAACTAAAGGAGAAAAATCGTGGAGATGCTTCCTAGTTTTTACATATGGATTCAGGTGTACTTTTATTTGGACATTGTTTGAATAACTTTTTAATAGGCAGCAAAATGCCTGAATCTTTTCAAAATAAATTATCTGTTTTTTGTCAAATAAATTCGTTTCTGCGATGCTTTCGAGGTTTCTTGTAAGCTGCAGCTTCCAAACTACTTCATAAATAGAAATCAAACATGTCGAATTCTGGTGTGTCAACGAGTGTTTGTTGTTTCTTCGTCCGTCAAAATTTGTGACGAACAGAATGTCCGTTGAAGGCCTCAAGAAATATGCGAATTCTAAGAAGGCATATAAACACGCCAACTTATTTGGAAAAATGGGGGAAAAATTCAAATTTTTTTCAAAAGTTCACAAATCCCAGTGTGGCAAGTTGTGAGCGTCCCTTGTGAGTAGGAATGTGACATTTGAATGATTTTTTGAAAATTTAATTTTTTTTTTAAATAGGCGGAACAGCATAAATTCGACTTGAAAAGGCTATAATATAGCATATTTCATCGATTGAAACAGAAATCGGACGACTTTGAGTTTTCGAGTTTCGATTCTATTCGAGGTACAGGAGAACAACAGAATCAATGTAATACCCTTCAAAATATACTTTATACGTGAATTTTGTAGCACTTTGTAAGAAAACATCGAAGTTGAATTCGCCTGTTCTGTAGACGTTTGTTCATGTGAAATGATATCCAGGATTGTCATGATCGATCACTGTCTGCTTAATTTACATATTGATCAGCGTGTATACCGATATAAATCGAAAGAGAATCCCCACTTCGATCACAAAAGTGAAGGAAATTTTTGCAGACAAGCTTTCTATTCAGTAGAATTGTCATTTTTTTGCTTTGTACTAGAGTTCGGACAATACGATATTTTTTCGAGATTTTTCCGATATATCGATCGATAGTTTTTCGATATTTATCAATCGATATATTTATCGACAACGTAAAATATCGATCGCGTTTGAAATTTTTTTCACCAAAATTGTCCAAAAATTACATTTTTTTAACCCAATAATTTTCATTTTTGAGCATTTTCAGATTAAAATTTACATATTGATCGATATGCTGATCAATACAGGGTGGTGCAAAAAAAAACCGCAATTTTGAAACTTTTGAGGGCCATTTTTTCGGAAAAAAATTTTTTTCATGATTTTTTCAGAAATGACCCTTATAGGGGTAATTTTATGCGAGAAATCGATTGCGCGCATTCCCGAAGCGTGAAAATGCTTCCTTGACCCTGATTCAGGGAA